>WBMV01005072.1:303065-599859 GCA_013396655.1 Campylorhamphus procurvoides
AGTCAGCTTGCGACCTGATCCTATCCTGCTTGTCTTGGCTTGGAATTTTATGTTCATTTTTAATAACAAAAACTGTGCAATAAAAACAAAACAAAAAAAAAAAAAAAAAAACAAAAACAAAACCAAAAATACCAAAGCAAACCCACAAACCTCCCCTGTCCATTTAGAAAATTACATCCTGTCAGGGATGCTCAAAATCATTCAGAGCTTTCTAAGAAGAGCTGTACACTATATGATTCTGAATAAAATAATTTAAAAAAAAATAAGAATGTGGAGGGGGGGTGAGGGTGGGGAATGGGAATAAATTTCAGCCCTATTTTGAAATCCGTCGTAAGGACTATGTATGTCCTAGAATCACACAGAATCACAGAATATGCTGGGTTGGAAGGGATCCACGAAGATCATCAAGTCCAACTCCTGGCCCTGCACAGGACCATCCCCAAGAGCCACACCATGTGTCTGAGAGTATCATCCAAATATTTCTTGAACTCTGTCAAGCTTGGTTCTGTGACCACATCCCTGAGGAGCCTGTTCCAGTGCCCAACCAACCCCTGCGTGAAGAACCTTTTTCTAACATCCAGCCTAAACCTCCCCTGACACAACTTCAGGCCATTTCTTCAGGTTTTGTCACTGGTCATCACAGGGCAGAGATCAGTGCCTGCCCCTCTTCTTCCCCTCTAAAGGAAGTTGCAACTGCAGTGAGGTATTCCCTCAGGTTCCTCCAGGCTGAACAGACCAAGTGCCTTCAGCCTCTCCTCATACAGCTTTCCCTCAAGGCCCTTCACCATTTTTGTTTCCCTCCTTTGGATGCTCTCTAATAACTGAATGTCTTTCCTATATTGTGGTTCCCAAAACTGTGCACAATACTGAAGGCGAGGCTGCTCCAGTGAAGAATAGAGCAAGACAATATCCAGAATCAGGGGGATCTTTCACATATTAATAGGCATTTCCCTGCTCTATGTGTTAACCAAATATATTATCACAGGTAAACGCCACAAAGCCAACAGTTTCTTTCTCTTAAAGAATTTTTTGCTTTCAGACCATTCAGGTTATCTCTGCATTAAGGAGAGGTTATTGTCTTTATTTGAAGGCTTTAATGAATAACTGGTTCTCAAATGATATAACGCCTTTGGTCAATTTTGATATGTTTGTTCCAAGAAGTCTTTGGTCTTCCTGAGGCGTTTTCCCCTGTACTTCACTAAATGGAAGTTGGACATAACGAGAAACTAGCACAGGTTCCTGTAAAAGAGACCTTTTGTATCCTCCTCAGAGATACCTTTTCTTTTTAGGAACACGCTAACAGGTAATAAACTGACTTTGCAGTAATAAAACTGGAAACTGTGAAAAAGAAAAGATAATTCTATTATATACCACAAAACGTACAAGCCAATAAAACAGCACATTTCCCAAGAACATGGGAGTCAAGGTAATATAGAAGTGAATAGGAAGTTTTCAAATAATTGATAATCAAAGCTAGTTCATGGAGAAGACATCTAGTTAGATTAATATCAGTATGAATGATGAGTTTCATTTTTCCTACTTTTACTATTGAATCAATATTAAGGTCAAATAGTTTTGCTTCAGAAGGATTTAAATTTACCTTCATTTAAATAGAAATAGAAAATAAAAAATTGTTTTTAAAGCATAAAAAGGTACAATGACAGAAATATGTCCTATGTCCCAGGATGTATAAAATAGATATCAATTAGAGCAAATACAGTATGTAAGCACATAATGTGCTTACTAGGGTTAATTAAAAAATTGCATATGAAACACTTTCCTATCAGAAGACAGTTCTGTTAAAATAGAAAGAATTTGTAGTGCAAGCAGTTTGCAAAGACATCCTTTAGAAATGTTTTGATTGGGGCTTACTCAAGCGTAGCTCTTCGGTAGGGTTTAGAAACCGCAAACCAAGCAAGTTTTGTGGGACTACTGCTACTTCTGGGTCCAGTACCAAGGTTGCCTGTTAACGAGGAAATGGGTGTCTCCTGTCTGCACTGGTGCCTTCCTCAGTTTCCACATACACTCGGGGAGTTTACAGAGATGGAGTTGCTGTATATGACATTGTTCCCCCGTTTGAAGATGGCAGCCCAGGTCAAAACCCAAACCACAAAGTGCTGCTGCAAACATCCCGGCACTGCAAAGTCCTTGGGCCTTTAAAGGAAATAATCTCATATGTTTGTTCCTTTTTCTCAAGTTCCATTTCTTTTGGACAAAAATGCCAGGGTTATGTCAAGGCTTTGATTTGGGCTGTACTTGGGGACCAGCTGAGGATAAGCAAGGTAAAAAGAAGCAATCAAACTCCAGAGTGCTGCAGGGAAGGGGAAGAGTCACAGCCAGAAACTGCAACCCAGGGCAGCAGAGACCAAGGGAGTCCTGCAGTGAGGAGGGAGACAGCAACAAACCTCAGCAGGGGTGGAAGGAGTCCTGCTCAGGGGAGACTGATCAGGGCTATTTGCAACTCATAAATCCCACAAGTGAACTGAAATCTAAACTGTGAGATGCAGAGTGAAAGTTACATTTAAATATTAAGTCTTCTTTCCTGATCTAGTAATTTTGAGCTTTCTCTGAAAAATCAGTATTCTGATTTTTATACTAATGTAATATAAATTTTTAGGGGTTTTGTTTGCTTTTGTGGAGGTTTTAAGTGGTTTTTTTTGTTTTTTTTTTCAGGAACTCAGTATATGGAAAAAAAAATTATAGAGATCTGCCTCTAATATGTGGGCAGTTCAGGGTACTGCCATTGGATTTCTGTCAGGTTTAAAGATAACCTTGACTCGAAATGGAACAAATATTTTTTAATCAGAAGATTGTATGATTTTCATTTTCCTGTGAGGGTTAAGATGTTAATTTTTTCATTTGAATGTGTATCAAAATATTAGAATTCTTTACAGGATAAATATTCTATATTTTCTTGCTTTTGTGAGCAAAACTGGTTTAAAGTGTGCTCGCTGTCTGTTGATTGTCCTTAATTTCTTATTATGGTGGCAAATTTCAAGTAATATGGCAACATATGATAACCAAGAAGAGGAATAGGACTTCATTATCAAGTTTCATGTTGGAGTGAAATGCTAGAGTGCAAACTCTTGTTCTACTAGACAGTATAACAGTGTTCAGGCAAAAGACAAATTTACATGTAGCCGGGAAAAAAAAATCAACCAGTTTTCCATCAATAACAAAATGGAAAAACATAGTAAGCCTTGTATTTAGGAAGTTTGGGAATCCAGATTTCATTCACTCCAATGCTCATGGACTAAAAATTGTTTTGTTTTGTTAAGAGCTCAAAAGAAGGTCTAGGTTATTGTTAAAGGTGAATGCAACTGAGTAATACCTTCACAACATGCACACACAGGAACTTGGCACAGTATTATATGCTTCAGGATGTCTAACTGAAAAAGCCTTGTCTAAACTAGCATACCTTCTTCCAGGCTGATTTGCAAGTATAGGCAAGTCTATCTATGAAGAAAAAGACAAAAGGTAGACATGAATAAATAGGATATGACATTACCTGCACAACAGACGACTATTGATAATAATATCAGTCCAAGGCCAAAATAACTGCATGGTTCAGGTTGTGTCAGATGACCTCAGTTTACCCTTTGCTGAGAAAAGTTGCACCAGTTCTTGCTTTTGAACCCTCATCTCTGGTGTGGGCTCACTTTAAACACTATTTGTCCTTCTGCCCGTGGCAGCAGTTCAGTTGCAACCTCGGGGCTGGCAAGGATGTTTGCTGACAGTGGAATAGCACAGTTGTAGCCCTTGCTACAAGAGCCATTCATTGTCCTTTAAGAAATCTGCCTGTTTGCTTCTCAAAAAGGCAGTGTGTCATCACTAACCTGGGCCTGTGATAGGATATTGCTATTGGATTCCCATGAAGTTTCCAGTGAGCTTTGTAACTCAAACCACCATGAAGTTCAGACTGATGCAGGGGTTTGAAAGGTTAATTTATCCACTTTGGCAGCGTAGGTAAATATGTTTATTGTGACTCTCAGTTTATGAGTACATTTCTCAAAGCAGTTTCAGAATAATTTATATAGGATATTCTTGCTGAACACTTCTTTAAAGGAAAGGAAACACAGGTAAAACATATGTATAAAAAATCCCTTCCTTTTTGGTTTTGATTTATTTCATGGTTGAGAAATCCCTGGAGCTTGCTCTTCCTGTACAGCTTTTAGGCAGTGAAATAGATGATATTTGTGCTAATTAAGCCACTGATCATTCTCTCCATTTTCCAGTAAAGCCTAGACCACAGTCAGGCTGTTATTTCTTTGAAGCAATGCAGTGTTCTTGGAAATCATGTTCTAAGTTGCTAACAGGGAAGCATGCCTACTCCACAAGCAGATTATTGTTAACATGAGTACATAAATAAGACTTTATTAGCCACTTAATACTAATAACATTTGTTGTTCAGTTTATTGAACACTCAGTAGATCTACAAAAAAAAAAGCCAAAGACAAGGTGTTTATTGGATGCTTCAATTACATTTGTGGGAGAAAAGGCTTTTATATCCCATTTGATTTTATAAGTTAAATACCTTTGTGAATAAGGAACAAAAAATAATGACCTGAAAACAATTTAAATTAAAGTGCACCATTTTTCATGTTTAAGAATATTTATTTCCAAAGCATGAACATACCAATTTAGAGTGCAATGGTTTCCAGACAGAGCTTATTTTTAATACCCCCAGAAGAAAAATGTAAGGTATATACAGCATGTAAGGTGTTATTTTTTTCCTGTTATGGCTTAGCTAGACTAGCTTATAAAAGAAAAAGACTTGCTTGTCTCCTCCATAGATTTTGAGTGCTACAGTTAGGGTACAGGAACACCAGTAGCATTGTCTTCATGTTTTTCGTTGGAAATAAAGCAAGTCTAGAGGAAAGGAATGAGAAGTAGCTTGCATTTCTCTAGCTTTTGAGACTTCAGTTTACAGTCCCTAATTTTTCATTCCATTCCAGTAAAAAAAAAATAAAAAATAATGCCAGCCTAAAGCAATGTATCAAAATTAAACTGAAAAAGTAGGAGTTACTAAAGAGATAATAAGCTTTGGGCTTTGCTTACTTTGTTGATGCTTTCTGTTTCTCCAAGGAATGCAAACATCTTTTAAAAATGAGACAAGAATTTTGCAGTTATTGGTTTTAAATTTAAGAGAAACCCATTAATATTGGACTATCTGCAGCAAAGATCCTCAAGAGCTGATCATATGGTATAATAAATCTCCAGATCATTTGCCCTTTCTTGTGAAATTTTCCATTTTTGGTCTTCGGCCAAAGGTAGATTTCTGATTTTAAAAATAATGCACAATTTTTTTAGCCACTTGTTGCTGTAATATAAAAATGATCTTGAGCTTTTTTTCGGGTATTACAACCTTATTAAAAAGCAGTCACGTATTCTTGGGCATGACTAAGCTGAGATACAGTTTTCATGAGCTCCCATCATCAGTAGACATTAGCCACTGAGGCTGCAAAAGTTTCTACAGTGTCTATCACGGTTCACCCATGCAACATTTGCAGCTACAGAATAATGATCTCTGCCGGAGTGGGCAAGTGCATCCAAACATGTAAAGGCAGGATTCACATAGTGCTGGGTGCTGGACTGCACCAGGAACGGCGCTGTTAGCAGATAACTCCTTTGGGAGTGGCAGGTCCTGGCTGTGTGCTGGGATGTTCACTACTTTGAAGATAGTCTCATACCAGCAGTGGCACATATTCCAGAATTTACTACCTCTATTATATAAGAAACAATAAGCAGCCCAAAATAAAAATGAAGACTTGGAGAATGTGAATCCAATCAGATTGTGACCCATGAGGACAATTCCAGCTCCCCACAGCAGAGTCATTGTTAAGCTTTGTCTGGCAATAACAAGACTCCTTTTTTTGCCCCTACCTATTGCTTACTGCCCCCCTGAGTCAGAAACTGGCTGAGATATTATTGCAGCCCTTGGATAAGAAACTAGGAGAGAATGAAAGCTTGCACAGGTGGAGAAAATTGAGTCTGGAGTAATCTGACCTGGAGAACCGTGGTGCTGGGAGAAGGAGATGGACCAGCAAGATGCTGCCACTGGCTGATAGCATCATCCTGACCCTGGGGAAGAGGCCAAGCTGTCATGCCCGCAGCCAACCCCACAACAGTGTGACCTGGGTTGCTCCTATGTATCACTGCCTGGATCTGCCAAAAATAATAACTGTTATCCTAAACTATATCAGTAAGGGATGTGGGTCTTCCAAATGGAATATAGGAAATTCCCTATTAAGTGGGTGTCTGGCTGTATTAACAGCATGGAAAGCCTGTGCTTGTAAAAGTCAACTTCTCAGTAAGAGAACTATTTAAAGAGGTGAAGTAATTGCAGCTGGCGCAGCAGCCATGAAGTACATCAGAATAGGTTTTATGATGACTTCCAAATGTGTTTTTCCTGCAGCACATGCTATTTCTCACAGCTTCTGTGAAGGATGTTCCAAGAAAACTATCCTAAAGCAGCAGAAAAACTTTCAGAGGCAGACACAACATCACTGGCAACTTCATCTCTTTTCATTGCAATTATCCCAAGCTTCTTTTTGACCTTGCTTCCCTTAAGAGGAAAATAAATACATTTGTCTGCTTAGATATGAGTCCGTGTAGAAATGGTTTTTAAAAATTTAGGTAGACCATTCCCTTCCATGTAGATTTCTCTCTGTGGAGAGGATGAGAACATGACAAATACTGGTTCTGTTGCTTATTGATCTTCTGGAAAGCACACAGATTTTCCTCTAATTAGTGTAAGAGAAGTAATATAAAACAGAAAGGAGGCTTCTGCCACTAAGGGAACACAATCTTCATGTTTAAATTCAAAGTGCAAATTTTATAAATCCCATTTGTAAAATTTGTTTAAGATCAGGACACCCTGAAGAAGATGCAGATCCCACAGGGAGGTGTGTGGTATGCCAGGTGGGACAGAGGGGCAAACACAGTGGTTAGCTGTTGCTGAGCAGGGACAACCCCCTCCTCAGGTCATCCGCTGAGTCCCATCTATGCTGCAGGATCTTTCCCTGCTCTGCACCCTGGCACTGGTATCCATCAGGGAATGGGCTCCTATTTCTGCACTGGCAGACATCTGGAGACGGCAAAAAATGGAAATAGGTGCTTGCAGATTTAGTGAGCTGAATTTTCTTGGCAGGGGATCCAAAAACCTGCAGAGCTGGTACAGGAAAGAAAGCTGGGAGAAGGAAAATGGCAGAGATGGAACGAGAGCAGTAGTATTCTTGTTTTTGAAAGCCTGGAGCTGATATCAACCCCTTCACATCATCCCTCCTGGGCAGACAAACCCTGCCCAGGAGAACCACTCAGTCAGACCCTGCAGCTGTCTTGTCTCCTCAGGAATGAGCCAAGGATATGCTCGGTCCCCACACAGGGGACAGCAGATCCCACCACATGGGTGGGAAGGGTGAGTTAAACTGTGTCTGGGAACATGCAGTTGAGACCTTTCTTTGTTCATGGGCCCCATGAAATGGTGCACTCCTGAGAGAGACCCCGGGAGACAGCCACAGCTGTGGAAAGCAGAGGGAATGGTGAGGAACAGTATCGTCCAGGAAAAACAAGGAGGGAGGTGCCACTACCATTACAATAATTTTCTGCAATAGAAATGCACATCTCATATGAATGCATGGGATTTCTTTTTTAAAACAACAAATACTTTTGTCTCAAACCCATGGTCAGAACAATGGGAAAACATAAACATCTCTCCAGGCATATGTTGTGGGCAATAATTCCCTGTTTGCAAGTATCAAAATGGCATAGAAAATAAATTAACAAAATAATTGCTGCCTGGGGTTAAACCATGGCAGTATTGTCAAATATCACATGAGAGTATGTTTTATATTTTATTCATATATATTATATACGTAACAATATTTAATCTTTGTTAAGGGAATCTTTTCCTCTAGGAAATTATCTCCTTTCAGTTATTAGTGATTTGTTTCAAATTTTACAAGACAGAGACGTATACGTGATGCAACATATACTGAATGCACCAAGAGCTTCAGCTAGCTCTACTCTACTTGCACATCCAGTGCTGGCAAATCACTGTTTCTTTTACTTTTCAGACAACTTTTCAGTATTTCAAGCCTGATCATATTAGGCCTAGTGAAAGCTTCATTTCCATTGCAGTCACACACTTTACAGGAATAGATGGGAGATTTCTCTCGTTTCAGGTACGGCACATCACTGAATCACAGAATCACAGAAGGGGTCAGGTTGGAAGGGACCAAAGGGGGTCATCTGGTCCAAACTCCCTGCTCAAGCTGGGTCATCCTAGACCACAAGGCACAGGATTGCATCCAAATTGTTCTTGAATATCTCCAGTGAGGGAGATTCCACAATGTCTCTGGGCAATCTGCTCTGGTGCATGGTCACTTGCACAGTAAAGTTCTTCCTCATGTTCAGCTGGAACTTCCTGTGCATCAGTTTGTACCCATTTTGTTCTACTGCTTGGCACCACTAAGAAGAGCCTGGATCCATCTTCTTGGTACCTACCCTTTAGACATTTGTACACAGTAATGAGATTCCCTCTAAGTCACTTCTTCTCAAGGCTGAACAGGCCCAAATCCCTCAGCCTTTCCTTGTAAGAGAGATTCTCCAGACCTTTGACTAACTTAGTAACTCTCCACTGGACCAACTCAATGGGATGTAATCAGGACCTTTCAGGACCAAGCCCTTAGTTTATCAAGTGTGAAAATATTCATAAAAAAATAGGGAGGAGAAAAAAATAGTCTGAAGAAAACCTCTTTCACCTTCCTGCAGGGGAGACTCCTTGATTTGCATGATTTGAAGAGTTCAAATCCACATGGTGGTGTGGTGGCATGACCAGGTACCATCTTCCTGGAAAGGAGACATCTCCATGTGGCAGCTGTTGGGTCACTCCATTGTGCCTTGGCACAGCTGTTAGGGATACACAGTGCAAGCAAACCTAGTCCTAGGGAGTAGGGTCAGCACAAAAAGACAAGGGAAACCCAAGAGGATATTATAAGTTATTAATTGTTACAGCAGCATCACCTGCCACTAGAGGAGGTTATTCCAATTTTCAATCAACTATGTGGTATTCCCTGTCCTGTTGAGAGAGGAAGAACAAATATGAGTGTGACAGAGTGCAAGAAAGAGTGTGCATGGGAAGCTCTATATGCTCAGACATCAGAGACTTATCATCTGGTCTTCCTATAAGGTTAGTACCTGTGTCAAGCATTCAATTTATTCAGACAAAGGAGTTTGCTTACAAATGGCAATATGCATCCTCTTTCATAACTATTCTGGCCTTGTAAAACGGAGTCCTAGGCACATCTTTTTAAAATTTAATAATATGCTCATTAGTATGCTCATTAGCTCATCCTCAATAGCTGCTATTGTTTCCCACTTTCTGTATTATAGAAAGAGTGACTAGAAATATTCAAATCATGGTGGTGATGTTAAGAAGGAACATCACTGCTACTAGGTCTGTAATCCATAAGAAAGAACAACTTCTTGTAGCGACATTAGGAATTTATTTCTTTTTTTTTTCCAGTCCATTGTTCTTTAATATTCTCCATAGGATAATCTTGGGTGTGGCTTTCTTCATACCATGGAAAATATCCAGGTGAGATCCATGCAAACCATTATCAACTTTGTTTAAGCCTTAAGTAAAAATGCAACAAAAAAACACTTCAGACCTCTGAAAGGCTGTACATGTCTTTGAACAAACAAAATGGGTCCTTGTCTTACTTTTATGGTTCACAAAACCTTACTCATCAATGTAATTCTTGGATGACATTCCAGTTAGCAGCCAGTCAGGAAGCTGGACTAAGAATTTATTTCAGCTGTCTCACAAACTTAAACAGAGTTGTAAGTAAGAGTCATATCTGAACTATCTGAATATGGAGGGTTCTGAATAGTTAATATAAGTCCAAATCTTATACAGTTCTAAAGTATAAATTCAACTTCAATATTTGAAAAGGTCTGTTTTCTTATATAGTTATGAGTAGGCCTGGAAGGGACAATAATTTCACTTTCTTTAAATGGAATTATTTTAATTTCTGTCATGGGAAAAAAAAGGTCTTTCCATGTTGCAGTGGAGGTTTTAAACAGATGTCATGTCACACAGATCTAATTTAGATGGGGGAAGCCCAAGGGGTGGAAGAACTGAACAGTGCAAAATGAATCCCAAATAAATAATAGATTAAAAAATACAATGGAACTGCAAACTCAGTCTACCTGATCTCAGCACAAAACTGCTGTTTGCAACACAAGAATACTTTCATCACTTTTCTGTTTCTTAATGTGTTTTTCTCCATTTCACTGTAGTGAACAGTCTGTAATCATATTGTATGTTAAATACCTATAAAAATCTCATATTGAGCCATGTCTTTTGCTCCTGTAGACAATACCTACTGTACTAATGATAATATGAATTCTTTTGGTCATTGAGGTTTTGGATCCTTTATATAGTTGTTGTTTAATACTTATTCACATACTGCAATGAATTAATAACATACTGGCCAAAAAAACCCCTCAACTCAGCTGATTTGTCAGACCCAGTTTACTCTTTTACAAAACTTCAAAAAATTCCTTCAGGTTTTTCTGCATTTTTATCATAGTGCCACATTCATTTTAAACTATCAGGTTGACTTTAATTTTATTTTCATGACTTCATTTGTTTTATAGGTGACTTTCCCAATTTCTCAGGTTAAACAGTTAACAAAAAAAAAATTAAAAAGGGAACACTTTTGATTATGGTTGCTTAATAAATTGTCATAAAATACAACTGAATTCTTCCTCAACTGTGATAAAGTCATAGATTCTTCAAGGCCTTTTATTGACAGAAGTACACCACCTCCATATAATAGTGCTTTATTCTGAATATCTTTTGCCTTCATTCTTTTTACAAGTTCCTTCTACCATCTTGTTAAAAGGCGCTTTAAAGGGTATCTTTTTAGAAAGACAGAAACAATCCCATCAAGGTCCAAGGCTTTGAATGGTAATGATAAAATATCAGATATTAGTTACATATGTGCATATAAAGTTACATATGTGTATATATTATCTTTACTAAGTTGTTACCTTGACATGTTATGCTTAGAAGAAAGCACAAACTATTTTATGAAGCTTCTAATATGAAAAGGCAAAACAAAATTTTTGGCATGATGGATATTATAGATGCGAAGACCAACCAGCACAGTATTAGGTACATTTTAATATCAAACTGATTCTAACGTATTATGTAAGGTTTTTTTCTTAAGATATGAAGGACTCTATAATTTTATTTAAAGAAAGTTACATAAAAAAGAACACAAGTCACACTAGAAAGAAAATAAAAGATATCCTGGTTACTTTACTGTGTAAACAAATATTTAGACAAGCACAAATGGCTTTGTGAATAAAGGACTATACTAGGGCTTGTTTTCCATGTCTGCTTGCACTACTGGCTTACTCAACTACCTGATCCAGTCACCTTGTCTTTCTGCAGTGTCCCAGTGGTAATTAGAGGATAAGACATTTCCATTACCCAAAAAACTTCCCTACACATTTTGAACACGAGTGCCTATAAGCTTAGGAATTGTGAAGTTATGAAGCAGGGAGTAGAAGACCTTTGTTTATCCTCACTATCTCTGCTGACTGCTTAAGGAGATATCCCCGAAGGCTGAGATTTTCCATGGGTATGTTTTTTCACAGCCCACCTAGCAGGGTTTTCAAAAGCCCAGCACAAAGGGGAAAGATATAATCACATTGCATTGTACTTTATTTATTTCATTGGACAGAATAGGCATGGAGATGGTACTATATTTAACCTTCCACATTCACATCAGTCCTATGTATATGTAAAAGCAAGATACTTCAAAGTCAAGAAATGACAAGCTAAAGTTATCCAGACAAAGTATAGACCTCAGTGCCAACACACTGGGATACAATTCTTAATAATATGACCATGTACAATTTTTAGTTCCCATTGGCAGTAGTCTTGTGTGGAATACTAAAGCTAAAACTTTTGTGGTCGAGTTTCCTTTTCTTACTCTTCTTTTCCTGCCTTCTTTCCACTGCCACTGCCTGACATATATTTGATTACTTCCAGTGTGACTATGTTAAAATAAAACAGTAATAGTCAATTATCCAATAAAACAACAACTTCCAACAATTCGCAATTTCTTCCAAGGTAGGTAACTATTAAGCAACTGAAAATGTTGAAACATTTTTGAATTACTAACTCATATGACCTTGCATTTTCTAGAAATTTGTTTTCTGGTGTATAGTAGAAGCATTTTATAGTGGACAGAGCATCAAAAGCTCCACCTGTAGTTCCACTAGTCACAGAAATATATTTTGCCAAAGTGGGGACCTCAGAAAAAAACCCAAACCAAATGACTTTCTGAATTAACTCAGCTGCTAACAAACTAGATACCATCTCTTCCTTTTTTAATTAATTAAAGAGCACTGGTATGAGAACATCCAAAATGAAATATTCTTACGGTTTGAAAGGTTTCATCAATTAATACATAGAACCCACAGCTGGGGCCATTAATTACCCTGTTAGTCTCTTCCCTTCCAAAGGGTTGACTCTTCAGCCGAAACAAATCAGTTGTGATTTAGCACATCTTTTTCAGGTTGAGGAAGTGGGCTGAAGTGTCTTTGGAAGTGTACTGTCCCCATTTACATTAGGTGTTGTTTAACGCTAAATGTGTTGTACACCCTGGTACAACTATAGGATTTCTGACATCTTTTTATTTGTAAAGCATGGATATAATTTTCATGTAAATGATGCCAAATTGATGCAAAATTGAAAAGTAAAAATGGTATTTCTAGTCATACCTTCTTTCTTCCCCCCGCCCTCCCCCCTGTAATAGCAAGAGCTTTTCAGCTTTTTCCAGATGAGCAAAATGGGGCACCTATTATTTCAGTTAACGTGGCAGGTCCTATATCCTTTGTTCTGCAGTTTTACCAAATGATTGTGGTTCCTATCTCTCTCGGAAGTGCTGCCTCCCTGCCCACATCTGCACATATTTATAACTGTGATTCTTCTGGTCCCCTGGTGTTTTGCTTCCTGTTTTTAATTATTGTCTTCCAAGTTGGCTTTTTATCTACCTAGCTACAGAATCATATTATGCAAGTCTCATGAGGGGATTTTACTGTCCTTCTGACAAGAGTGTCAGGTTAGGCATAACTGTAATATAGGGGTAATATCTGGAAGATCAGGAGGTGTCCCAGACCACACACAGGTGTCTAGGATTGACCTCAGCTGTGGGCAGCCCTGCTGGAACCTGTCCTTTACAACAGTGGGTCAGGTACTAATAAATCTTGGTTTACAATAGACCAACTTCCTTAACACCTGCTTTTCTTCCTGGATAGCTTTTACAACACACACACAGTTACCTCCTGCTGCTGTAGCTTCACTCTCCCTGTTATCTGTGAACCAGCAAATCTGAAGCCATTTAGAACTAAATGAGGAGCAGCCATTATGGAGATTGTAGCTCAACTACATCCTGAAGTGCCCTCTAGGGGGAAATCCAGAGTTCTGTGCATAGATTAGGAAATCTCCAGGTGTCAATCTTTGTGGTGCTGAGGTAAAACTGGTGTACACCCAGGAAGTGTCAGCTTCCAGAAGTATCCTGAGGACATCTGCTGCCAGGTTGAAGTCAGACTCCCTTCTACCTGATCTCTCCGGTCCTTCAGATGATCCAGCCCCTCAAAAGGGCTGTTATTGCATTTTAATTTAATCCCTTTAATTAGGGACTCACCTGAGGGAGTTGCATTCTTTGGGCAAGTATTCTTGCCACTTTTGCAACTTGGGCAACACTTCTGCCAGTGCAGTATTAAAAGAAATTCCATCTAAGCCCTGCCATGACACAGATTGCTGGTATCTTTAAGACAATCAGCTGCAACTATCAGATAAGCACTAGGTCCAAGCAGGAAATGTGTTCTGAAATACATTCTTTCTTCAGAACTTTGAGCTGGCTGTCTCAGTGTGTTAGCAGCTGTGAAACCCTGTGGAAGATCTTGACATCCCTGTGTGTGGTGTATAATAAATGCCTGGCATAAAAAACATCCTTTCTTTTTTTTTTTTTTTATCCTACAACTTGAGCTTTACAGCGCCCAAACAATTTTCTTGAATCTAAATTACTTAAAGTCTAATTCTAATAAATTCTCTGTTTAGAAGGATTATACATGTAGAATGAACAATCAAGACAAGTGACATGGCAGAAGTTGACCTCCTGTGACCAATACAATATAACTCAAAGGCTGTCTCAGTTTCAAACTGTTTTCTCTGAAAAATTCATGTCCTTGGGAGGAGATGCATGTCCTGAATAAAGAAACCTTTATCGTAGCTTATAGTTTTTGGGGATTCATACATACCACATTTGTGACCATAAGACAGGAACTTATGAAAAGTGGCAAAGTATGAATCTCACGGACTCACGTTCAGTAGGATACTGGAGGAATATAAAACATTCTGCCATGGAAAGGCAAATATGACTGAAAGTATTACCCCAATATAAAACCATGTGAGGGGCCATATTGAAGTGCTTTAATGAAAACTTACAGAAATTTCAACATCAGTGCTGAACAGGTAGTGTATAAAAGGTGTTGGATAATACTAGGTCTTAAAAAAGCAATTACACCCAACCCAGAGGAAAATATTTCACTAGCTAAACAAGATAAGAGTAAGTTCATAGTATACTCACTATTAGTGGATTAGATTATATTAATGCCTTTTAAAGTCAACATTTAAATTTAATTGTGGTTATGCTTTTTACTTCAAATGTGTATGAACATGCCTATGTTACTTAAAAAAACCCGTTATGCTTGGTCTTACAGTAGGACTTTCAAATTTCTGAGGTTTTCCACTCCACAAAGAGAGACTTTTAGATTTTCTAGTAAACTATTAAGTATGTGAGCAAAACACACAGAAGTATAATGCTTGCTATGTCAAATACATGGAATAGAGTGAAATTCCTAGAATGGTAACTTTGATGTGGTAGTTCTTATGATATAATAATATACTTCCTTGTATATTTAACTTCAGCATGAACTCATCCAACATAATTATTTGTGGAACCCATCCCAGGAGCTCAGGGCACTATCTAGCTATTTCCTTGTATAGCAAATGGAAAATAGGGAGATATGCAATTAACCCCCTCAATGTTACGGAGAAACCATAGAGACAAGATTGCATGTGTAGGCAGCCCATTAAGTTTCTAGAGTTAGGTAGAATGATGCTGGGTCTGGAACAGCTTACTTCCAAGTATACCGGAGAAAATCAAAACAATGCACTGACTTGCTTTTCTGCTCTCATGCTTGAGTGCTGAACATGCTGTTTACAGGCATAAAACAGTTTCATGAGTTTAATTGCAACATCACAGTTAAATGTATGTCTAAAGAGGTTTTTGAGGGCTTTTACACATTAAGCTTTTCCTCTTTCTTTTTTTGGGGACCTCTAATACAGTTTCTCTTGCTGTGTACTGAAGTTCCACATGAGTTACTCTGACTTTCCTTTGATTTATAGGACTTCATGCAAAAAACCCTTAAACCTTTTCCAAGGTAAGCCTAGTGAGTGGAATTTCTGAGAAATCCTGAGTAATCTAAAAGCCCAAGTCCTGTTCACTTTCAATAAAACTGAAGTGCTTGAGGGCTAAGCTTTTAAAACACTCAGTTGCTTAAAGGTGAAAATAGTTGTTCTAATGGGATTTACTAAAGTGCTGTGGTTAGACTGAGAGCCGTTCTTTGCTTATCTGCTCTACTTGCATTGTTTACTTTATTACTTCCTGCTTAAAACATGTAATAAATTTTCTTCCATATAGGTTTGTTGGGTTACTTTTTGATAGATTTTTTTTTCTTCCTATGGTAAAGTGAGACTCACCAGAGCTTCACCAAGTAACCACTTTCTGTGGAGTGCAATCTTTTGTATTTATTACTCATTACCTGTACAAAAGTTAACTTCCGTAATTCTGCTGCTTTTCCACAGTTCCCTACTGACAGCAGTGAGACCCAGAGTCAAAAGGAAATTAGTCACTGCCATGCTGACTACCCCAGCAAACACTGGGGGAAGGGTGCTGGCACGGATGATGAGGTCCCTCACTGACTAAGAGGAATATCTGTGAATCACTGTGATGGGACAAAGCTCCACCTAAGGTGAAGCACCAGCGCCTGCTTTGTACTGCAGCTGGTACACACTGGGAATAAAGTTTCAGTCTCTCTTTTAACTCCGTGAATCCAAAGTACGTCTGTTGACTTCAGTCTGGATTTATACTGTGGTGGGCTCATCCAACTCCCATTTGGAAAGTTTCCACTGATTTTAATGAGAGTTGGACCAAATTTGGAGTTATTTCTGTTGCAACAATCTGTTTACCTTATGTCACGCTTCCTTCTCAATTGCGTAAACTTCACTAGTGAACGTTCATTGAAATAAAATTAAACATCAAGCTGATCCTTTGTGCAGACATTCCCTACTCTAGCATGAAGTTAACATTCTTTATGTCAAAATATTAATTTTCAGTTATATTCAGGTTCAATTTCTATCAATTAATAATAAGCATCTTAACCTTGAAAGTAAGTTGAGCTCCACAAAGGACCCTTAAAAAATATTCAGGACATCTGTGTTAACACCTTAGCTGAAAGATGACAATTTATAAACATTTCCAAAGATAAAATGCTAACTTGAAGTGATATTAAACATTTTTCTATCACCAAATGGGACATAAGAGCATTGGTCTGGACAGTGCCTTGCAGATTAATGAGTCCACTTTCCTGAAATGGGGGGAAATAACTTTAATTAATAGCAATTTTAGAAGGGTCCTCATCTACACAACACAGCACTAACATCACAGACTTCAAATGTTCACCATCAGGCTATAGGAAACATTATCCATGAAGTAAAAGACTAAATTCCCAACTATAATTTTCTAGAGAAGGAGATGAGACAGGATTAAAAACTTCATCTGTATCTGTTTTATTGTAGAAATCTTCCAGGTGATACTAAGAGAGGAGTCCTATCCCTGCTACAAAGAAGAACAAAAGAGAAAAGCAGCAGTCTCCACACACCTGACCTTAGGGAGACATCACCACCTGAAGTGGTGATTGCTTTAATCCCAAAATCTGAGGAGACCTAATGTCAATAAAAGCACCAGGACATCAACATACAGCCTATATCTAGCTGTGGCTGCTCTCCAATATTTCAGAAAAAAAAAAAGTAAAAAGCCTAGAAGTTAAATTATTCAGTCTGTGTGACTAAAGTTTAAAATAGTTAAAACCTGAGAGGATAAAGTTACATGTAGTGCACCTTAGAATGCTAGTGGGAACCCCTATCAGAGTGCTCTAAGGTGGAGAAGGCACAGGGTCATCCCTTTTCCTAATTATGGAACAACCTGCATCTTCAGTGATTTGAAGAATTCTCTCCCTTTCCTACCTCAGTCATTTGCAAAATAAGACGGAAAAAAAAACATTCCCCACCTGAATAGGCATTGCTGTTCCTTTGCATACCTAAGGCTGCTCATTCAAATAGGTGGGCTGAGGGACATCTTCAGGCTTAATCCCAAATGTCAGTTGTTGAGGAATACATTCAGTGCAGGTAGCTGGGGGTGCAGCTGCTGGGTGAGCTGCAGGGTGAGCTGTGGGTGGAGGGAGCCCGAGGCAAGAGGCAGTGAACTGCTGACCCTTTGCACAAAAAAGGGCACAGAGACCTGTGTCTGACCAGGTGACTGGACACTCAGAGAAACAGCAATTAAAAATTAAAATGACAGAAGGCCTGTTATATTAACTGCATTATTAACTGGGATTATATTTCTCTCCTAATTTTATTCCAGTAGTTCCTAGGAGAGTATTGCTTGGAGAAAGTAAGGGAGGTGCAAGTCCAATGTCAGTAGCTGGATATGGCAGACATCACTCTGGAATAGATCAAAGACTGGGCAGCTTTTTCTACACTCCAGGATAAAATCCAACTTAAAAAATTAAAACCTGTTGTTTTGTTTTGGTTTTTTTTCTCATTCAGACTAACAGTGGAATCAGCAGGATTGCTCTAGATTTATACCAGTATGGAAATCTGAGTTGATTGCTTTTATTAGATGTACTACAAACTACTTAAGTATCGTATTATCCCTGCCATAAAAAGATGCTTCTGGGTAGAAAGTATAATTCAAGAATTTATAGCAAAACTGAAATATTTATTTTGCATTTGTTCTAAAGATTGTTGATATACTAATAAGAAAGTATTGGTTTAAGTAAAACCCAGGGTTAAAAGTTGAGATAGAATATCCTCTGCATACAATAAGGAACTATTATTATTCAAGGCCATCCTTACCTGGTCTTAATAACACCTTGTGGCAAAATTAATTTACTTTTAAAATTCCAGTTGCCATAACAACTTGGTGCAGCAGTTCATATGACTTAATGAGATTCCAAAAGAACTATTACATGAAGAGGAAACCCAGAAGAATGGAGATCAACTAAGAGAGGGTCTTTTTTTACCAATTACTGTATTTAAACATTAGTAGCTAAATGACGAAAATGTTTCCTGCAAAAGCAAAAATACTCTTACATTCAGAACTACTGTACTCCTTCTACTATATAATCCTTGTAGCCTTCACACTTTGCAGCAGCAATAGTGACTCAGTTTGAGAAGCTGCATACTGTGCCTCAACTCAATGAGCAGTTGTCTTTGGCGTTGTACCCATTACCCTTCCCTAAAAAGATGAATGTCCACAGCAGTCTGTTCCTTGGCACCACAAGTACTGTTTTGTTGAGAACTGTTGTCAAGGAGGAACCACACAGACATGTAATGCAAAAACTCAAACTGCTGTACTGGTCATAACCATCATCCACTTATCTCCTATTTAATTATATATTTGCAGATAGGCAGATAAATACATATATCAGACTAGGGCAGCAGCCCAGAATGGAGGTATAGGAGAAAGCAGATGTGGCCTCACCTCCTGCCTTGGCCAGCCTGCCTGGACAGGTGTGACCAGCATCATAGACCCCCTGTTTGTCTGAGTGCAAGGAGCTCACTGATTTTCCTCTGCCCCCAAGGACTTCTCCTGCGGCCTCCAGTGTGTACTGGACCTCACCAGTCTGATCCAAAGACCTGAATACCCTTGGGGCAGAAACCTGCTCTTTCATTATCTGCACAAGAACAAAAATTGTTTAAACATCTCAAAAATTAATAATAAAAATAAAAATAGCCACAGTGCTAGTTCAGCATGCACATATGTATAAATACCAGTCACGATAAAGAACCAATCACTCATCAATGATAAGCACAGAAGTATCAGGACAGATGATCTATGTCTTGCACAATCTTATATGTCCTGTGACAATTCTAAGAAAATTTCCCACTACAATCCTTTTCC
Organism: Campylorhamphus procurvoides; assembly: GCA_013396655.1. Classification (NCBI taxonomy): domain Eukaryota; kingdom Metazoa; phylum Chordata; class Aves; order Passeriformes; family Dendrocolaptidae; genus Campylorhamphus; species Campylorhamphus procurvoides. The sequence continues at coordinate 322,397 of WBMV01005072.1, forward strand.
TTATCAGGGAAGTATGAGCCTTCTTGTTAGGCTGCCTACCCATGGGGCCAGTTGCTGGTCCCTGGCTGTGCCTTAGAAACCTGCCCTCTCTCGGTTAGACCAAGAAATTGCTTAAGTTATGCCTAAGTTTTATATCCAGAGGTCATTAACAGTCAGAAGTATTTTGACTGTTTGCCACCATATCAAAGGGTTGGATCAGAGGTGAATGGAAAGATAGAACATTTTGGCATCAGTCTGATTTGCCCAGGAGAAAAACAATATTACAGATCTCATCCTTGCTTATTACTGCTTTATGTTAACTAAAGCTGACAGGAAAAGTGGGAGGAAATAATTGATAATGACAAATTAAGTTACTTTTTTATGTTTGTGAATTATCTTTGAACATTCTACAATTAGTTTTAATATATTTATTATTTAAAAATAATTTGCCAATATTTCATTGGCTACTGAACGTTTAAAGAACAGTTACAGTTATTTCATATTCAGAATCCGAAGTGTGTGGTTGATGTTGGCTGAATTTATAAGTTATGTGATACAGCTTTAATATGAATAAATGAAAATAGTTTGGGATGCAAATATTTATATTTATTAGAGACAAATTTGCTGATTGTTCATATTCTCTATAATTAATTTTAAAGCCACAATTCTTGCAAATTTGACTGCTATAAAATATGAATGGTCATAGACTGGTGCTTCATGCAAAGCAATTTTAGAGTAAATTAATTCAATATTCAGCAGAATTTTCTTAGGCAAATAATTTCAAAAATGGCCTAAGTATAAGTACATTTACCATGGAAACTGGAATAATGCCAGAACAGTTTCTTAAATAATAATATAGAGAAAAAGGCCTACGGCAATAATAAACAGATAAACAAATTCACATCAAGATCAGGAGTTGTTCTGTTTATAGCTGTACAAATACTTTATAGTTATTATATTTCTTCTTCTTACCACACTGTTCTACTAATAAAAAATTAATTTAATCAGTCAAATAATATTATCCAAATGTCATTCATCCAATCTTGATTTATGTTGCTTTTTAATCTCAAATAGCTTTCTCAGTAATCTGCTTTTCTGGGAATTTATCATGTTTTTATCTATGGCCTATAACCTATCCAAATTATTACTCTAATTTTGTTCTTATTGGCACATACCCCATTCTGACTTTATATTTTCTCTTTTGTGTTCTCTTATTCTAACTTTTATTAATCTTCTGCTGGTCTCATGTGCTTTTCTGCTGTAACAGCTGGGAATTTAAGCAATTTTTGATGCTTTGAAATTTGTCACTGATAATGTGCCAACCAGGACAAAGATTTTTCAGCTGACTTTATTGTTGGGGTTTTTGGGTTTTAGTTTCTTTTTTTTTTCCCCAGTAAAAACATTTTCATCTTACATATTTATATACTGGTTAGTAAAATATGTGTACTATTACTACCTCTTGTTTCATGAATATGTAACAGAAATCATCACAATAAGCATTAGTAAACAAGAAAAGGATTAAATACTTAGTTACTGTATGTTTGCTTTAGGCCAAATTCTGATATTTTTACCCTTGTTGAGTAAGTAGTCAATGAAAACTAGTGTGACCTCTTAATAAGGTAGGAAGCAGCTTGCAGGTGTGAAAAATCAGTTTAGAGGCATGGTTCCCACTGAAGATTTAAACAACCACTGACAGCAAGTTGAGAAGCTTGGAGGCCAGTGAGGGAAAATAGGTGTTGCAGACAGCCTTGACTAAGCAAAGGTGGTGTGTGTTCTCCTTTCAATTTGTTCTTGCTCAGTGTTAATGTGAATGGTGGGTTGTTGGTTTGTTTTTTTTTTTTCCCTTTAACATACCTGAAGCTTTTCATTGGTTTTGTGAAAGTTTAGCTAATTTGAAGACTTTTTAGTTTGTTAATCTGGAGCTGGAGATCTGGCCAAAGTGTCATTACGAGGAGTAACAAATATTTGTGTTTATGGGGATTTGTTCATTATTTTGTAGTTTGTTTCATTTTTTTTTGTTTGTTTTCTCTTTTGGCAACACTTAGTAAGGTATTTTTCATGCCTGGTGATCCTGCTGGGTGACATTACTGTGTTTGCTTATGAAGCTGCTGTACTGTATATAGGGGTAGCTGCACAATGTAGTAGGTGCAATTAGTTCTCTGGGAAGTTTTGGATCCTGTGGACTTTTGTTGTTTTAATGTAAGTTGTTGGGCTATACCATACTATGATGTCAAAAGGCTGGTTTCATGGCAGTATAAAAAAACATTTGACTTTTGTCAGATTTCAAGAGGACTTTCTATTTGTTCTGAACATTTTGGAGATTCTTAAAATTATGTCAAATTAATATTAAAACTCCAAGAAAATGTTTGCTAGTCATGTATGGAGTGCATTATTTAAAATGAACATATATAGCTAGGCTTTTTTTTTTTCATCAATTGTACTTAGTGTATAGAAAAATCAATACTGTTTTCAGAACCCAATTATTTATCATCTCTCATATCAGGGGTTGAAATGGTCTGTGTTATTTGCCTATCCCTCTTCATCCTACTTAGCAGTATGGTGCTCAACTGTGGCTACCAGAGCAGGCTCAAGGCAAAACAACTTGAGTCACCTTTTGCTTGTTCAGGAGTTAGAAGAGTTCAAACCACTCTGAGTAAGGACCTGCTGTGGCACTCTAATGCTAGTGCAACAAGTTCAAGCACTCAGGTCTGCCAAAGATCTGCTTTTCAAGCTGTCTGTCCTCCAACCATATATAGTTGGGCTGTATTAGCTCACTTTTATAGAGAAAACTTGCTCTGTGTCAGTGGTTTGCAAAGCCTTTTGTGGCCAAGCTGTGCTAGTAATGTGTAGAATGTTGCCAAGGTTTTGGGAGCTCAAAAACTGGTTACATGGATATGGGTACAGAAAGTTATAGTGCTTGGCTTCTCTTAGAGAGTAAACAGATGCTTCTTTGAAAAAAAAAATCATTTTTTAAAAACAGATATATACATAACTTCCTATATCCCTCAGTTAAACTTTATCTGATTCCCTCTCCCAGCTTGATGGAGAGGAAGAACCCAGAGGAAAGCAATGTATCTCCTGTGGAATGCTCTGGCCCTTGCTGCAGTGGGGGCACCTCTGTCTCTCTGGGCTTTGGGGGAGTCAGACAAAGCTGTCTGTACCTTATATGCCTGTGAGAGACTGGGCAGAGCAGAATCATGCTGGGAAAAGGGGCTGCAGGGTTGACACCGTGATGTGGCTGGTGGTGGAAATACGGCAGTGCCAGGAGGGTTAACGAGAAATGATGAGGAAGAGATGAAGAGAACAGGTGGATTTCTTGGGAGACGGAGCTGCAGGGCTGGGAAGATCTTGCACAGTTGTGTCATTTCTGCAAGTATTGTTTAACAGGAGGAATAAAGCCTCTATTTTTTGGAGAATGGGTTATAGCTGTCAGTTGTGAAGGCAGATCTGTGACTGTGAGCCACAGTGCATGTCCTCTTTGGTCTGCGTGTCTTCAGCTGCAGTCTTGGTATTGCAGGTGCTGTTTGTGGAAGTTACAGAGACTGATGGTTCAGCTCCTGTGGATTGCTATGTTAATCATTAATCAAAACCACAAATGTAATAGTGATGAGGAGTGTCCCAGAGCGGACCAAAAAGAGAACATCTAACTTCCTTTAGTTTTCTTCTCCTTGGTAGGAGAGGATAGAAATGTTACAATCGTATACTGCTAAACAGAATTGGCAGTATGCCTGTTTCCAGAGTCTTGTGGCCTAAAGCAGAATGTAAGAAACAGGATTATAAACAATGAAAGAAAGCTTTAACAATAGCTGTCTGTTCTTAGGTAGTAGACAGATGTGGGCCCACAGCCTTTCTTTCTGTTCCTGGACTGTGATGGGATTGGGGGAAGCGGTGGTGTTGCTGGGTTTTGTTAAGAAAAATTTTCAACGCAGATTAGCAGAAAAAGTTGGCAAGTGTGAAGCTCATCCTCTTGATTTCCCAATCTGACAATCTCTGATGTCATGCCAGAGGAAACAGATTTCTGTAACGTCAATTACATGTAATGTTCAAATTGAAGCTTTTGAATATTTATGATCATTGGCTCACTAAAAAAGATTTTTTTGCTTTTAAAGATAGACCTTTGGATATGAAAATCTGAAATCTTTAAAAAAAGTAGATTGTACAAGGAACTTAAGATCTGAATTATAGTATATCTTGCATGACAACTTTCTCTTGACTGAATGTCAGGATTGATGGTAGAATCGCATACACAGCCCTCTGGAAAATGCTGAGAAGCAAAATAGAGCTGTGGAATCCTTCAGGCCAATTGTCAGTGAGATTTTTTTTTTGAATCAGGCTACATATGTAGCTTGTTTCCACACAGGTTTAAGAAGTTCAGGTTTAGGTAAGAAAATTAGTTCTTAGTGTTACTTATAGACAGGTTTTTCAAATACTTCTCTTGCTGATCCCTCTTTCTATGCCATTGACCTTTTCACCAGAGGCACTGTTGGGCTCATATTTTTGCTCTGCAGTTGAAATGCCACAATAGATTTTTTTTTTTTAAATCTGTGGCAACATTGTGTCTTCATATAGCAGTCCCTTATTTGGGGAACCAGAAGGGTAAAATCGCTAAACACCTGCAGTGTTGCTGCTGAGCTCTTGAGCTCTACAGGGGGAGTCATACAGATATTTTCTTCAAGAGAAGGATCTTTGGATGCACATGTTCATAAGACAGTGTTAGTGCAAACAAAGGCAAAGGGCCTCCCCGAAGCCTTGGTCTTCATGTCCAGAGGAGCACTGGCAGAAATAGAGATGAATTCCCAGTGGAGTATGTGTTTGTGCTCTCAGGGATAAGAGCATACTTTGAAAGTAATGCTACTAGTGTCAGATACAGCATCAACACAGCTAATGCAAAAAACTTCACTAAATCTGGATGACCATCTGAGGAGAAGATTTTTCTCTGGGGTCAGGAACCGAATGAGCTGACAGTCTTCAGTGTCAGGGAAGGACTCTGCTCACAGACATACTGGACTTGTTCCTAAGTAATATGGTTACACTGTACAGCTATATAGGAGAAAGACCTCTCAGCTCACTGATCATTCTTTTATTTTTTTCCTGTGATTTTACCCTCTGCCCACAAATTTTCAGCAGTATAGAAGTTAAATCTCACATGTTGCTCAATAGACATGTAAGGAAGGGTATAGAAGGTAAAGAAAAAAAATCAATAGAACAGATAAAATAATGTACTTCAAGTTTATTAAGGTTGAGTTCTCTTGAGGTAAATGGCTCAAATCGGATTATCAAGATCTTTCAGAGTGCATAGAAATGGCATTATAGAAAAGGAACTGTAAGATAGTCCAGTTCATTTAAGCATATTCATTTAAAGACAAATAGGCTCTTTCAGGGACTCCCTGAACACCTAATCTCGTCCCCCCAACTGCTGTAGCAGCTACAGAATCGTTGTCCTGGCTAAACAAAATGCTTCACATCTTCCTGGTTTGCCAGTTGCTTCTATGAGCAGTTCCTCCTTTGTCACCTGGAAACTTGCCTCGGGCAAAGCAACAAGCATCATTTTAAGAACAGCCTGAAGAGCTGTGTTTGCAGTGATGAAAAGACACCGCCTTCCCCTACCTGTGTGTCTTACCAGCCAGCTAAATTGCAACCATTGCTGTCGCCTAGCTCTAGCCTTCGTTATCTGCCTGTTAACCCTTGTACTATTTTTCTTTGAATTAATCTGGCACATCAAATGTTTTATTGAAACCCACTGAGATTAGATCTATTCTGCTTTCTTCCCCCCCACCCCCAAATCTGTTTTATCTCAAGTTTGTGGCTACAGAATACTGGCATCCTGATCTGCTTTCCTTTCGCAGTTGTAAACCTGCTGCTTACTTCAGCTTTGATGAATCTGGCTGAAGAAACAGCTGACTCAGTTTGCTAAACTCACAGCTTAATTTTATCCCTCTGCCCTAGAAAAGGAACCAAGTGCCAGTTAAGTGAGTTGAAATGCTTTGCTAATTGATCAGAGCAGTGTCAGTGCCAGTGCTAGCAGAGTGAGGCACTACTCAGAGGGGGGTAAAAAGTGTCCTTATGTTGGCATTTATTAGCAATCAGGTTAGTTTCTAGTAAGCACAAGAACTCTTGTGGTTTTCTCTACTTCCACTTTGTCTCAGTCTTGAATCTGCTTTTCAAAATGCTTTTCAACTCTAGTATTTTTCCTTGTCTCAGACTTGTGTAATTCATTTTTCCCCACGTTTTTTTAGATATCTGTAGCCCATTTATTATTCTTTAGGTACATGTTTACTATTTGATGCACTAGATGTGTTTTAACTAATATAGTACTTTACCAGTAGGGTGTAATATTTTTCTCTTATAGAATCCAGGATAGAAATTATTTTTCTTTCAACTGTAGTACATTGTCCTCTGAATTTTGCTTTCACCTTAATCATCCTAATTCTGACTTTAGCTGGGTAACCTGCTCTTGCCTATACTCTTCACAGCATTGTTCTAGTCACAAACATGAAAATAATGAGACTTGTCAGAGGACACTGAAAAATGAAATTATATTTCAACATAATGTAGCAGGGAGTATTGCTTTTAGAATGGCACCTTTTTAGTCTGATCAAGAACAAAGTTCTCTAGAAAAAGTGACTGAGGAATGTGGGTGATGATAACCAAGCTTCATTCAAATGCTTGTCCTTTGAACAGACTTGACAGATTTTGCATGTTTGCATAGCCATGGCACAGGTTCACAACAGCCATGTCCCAGAAGAGATTCTCTGGTAATAGGGAAAGTCATTAATGTAGTGGCTTTACCCCTTCATCTTAAGAGGACTGTGAACTTCCATCCCATTTCCAAAAGGTCCTGTAGAACTACTGGAAATGCTCCATCAACTAGAATGAAATCAAAATCAATTCCAGAAATATTTGGACAATATCTTATTATCAAAAACTTGAATTCTTTGCATGAGCCTCATGGCTAAGGAAAATGGAAATTCAGATTAACAAAAATACCCTGAAGCTATAAGTCAACATTTAAATTTTATCTCAAAATGCAGAATACATAAAATGAGACAGAGTTTGGTGTATTTGGAGATATGTTGCCCTCCTTTACTAGGATCTGTTTGTGTGGACCTTGCTTAAAGTTTGTTGTTTTTTTGAGAAAAGCAAAAATGGAAAAGTTCTTGGCAAGAAATCAAATAGACACAAGAGACTAGCAAGTTTTTTCTGTGCTTTCATACCCCCTAGCTGGGATTTGCCTTCATTTCACAAGTGAAAACTAGGACCTTTTATTAGCATGAAGAAAGCTGAGAAAGTTGAAAGCACTCAATTTTTGCAGTGAAGTTTTAGAAAATCCTTTTATTTTTCTCGACAAAGCCTGAGAGAATCTTATCTTAAAATCTCAGTGAATTTATGCTGACTTAGAATTTGGGAAGCAAAAGGTTTTTTCTTCTTTCTTTGCATACCAAAAAAAAAAGTTCAAATTAAGTTCTTTTCCTTTTTCCATGTGAAGTGATTGCAGTTAAGATTGTCTGATCAGTATGACAAAAGATAAGGTCACACCTCTATTCTTTTTTTCCAAAACTAAGCAAGGATTTCATCTTAGTATTTCCTTGTCCTTAGCAGGATGTGCCAGTTTGGAAGAGCTCTGCCTGTGTGAATCTTCGAAAAGTGCTTTTATGTCTGCTCTCCAGACAGTAAGCATTAATGAATTTTAAACTGTTTAAGCATGTAGTTAATTTATTTGTATTCCAATGATAGACTTCCTGTGGAAAGAAATATTGAATACTTTGGTGCATTGTTTGGTTTTTACTCATTCATAGTCTGAATCATAGAATTAAATTCCTTGAAGTTCCTCTAAAAAGAAGGCATGCATTTTTCTACTGCACAGAAAATTTTGAGAAATATCTCTTTGATCAATATTAAATTAGACTTTTTAAAAACTTCAAGAAAAAAGAAACTCTTTTAAAGATATATATAAACATTCTTCCCTTTTAAATGTATTATATTTTTAGTAAAGTTTTAAAATAAAATTTTAAAAAGTACACTTATTTTTTTATGGAACAAAATTACTTCTAAATTAGCTTTATTAATATAGTGATTTGCAATAGCAAACACTAAACTGTTTCCAGTCAGATCTTTCTTTGGTTAGACTGATGATCCCTAATACTAGACTGAAGCAAATTATGGGACTCATGAGCCTTCTAAAAGCAAAGTTGGAGAACTACAGTAAACTCTTCTGTTCCCATGAAGAGTGACATTGCCCCTCTATTTTCTCCACAGGTTACACCTCAAGGAACTATAATATATTCTGTCTTGTTTTGTGCAGCATGAGAAGTCCTCCTCAGGGATGGAAAGCATAAAAATTATTCCCTTTGGCCACAGCTCTCTGTCAGCTGATCTTTCTTGGTTCATTTCTATGTATTGGCCTCAAAGTCTTGTAGACCAGAAACCTTAAACTTCGTGCATTACTTAAACCAAAGTTTGACTTAATCATAGTTTAGTTTTACAAACACGTGGGCAGACTTTATTCCATGCAGGGCTGCATAACCCAGTACATTATCATACTCGCTTTTAATTACACTTCTATGTTTTTAGGCACTGATAAACTGCAACCCATGATATAATGATATTTGTTTTGTTTCCTCTCACTGTGTGTTGAGAAATTGAGATATAGAAGTCATGTGCTATACTAAGAAAACTTGAATTACAATTCAACATGAATTGTTTAATTAAGTGCATACATATTATTCAAAGCACAGGTTGAGGAAACATTACTTTTTTGCTGTTTTTTTCTTGGTATCTCATTTAATGAATGAAGTTTCAAGGCAATCTTTGTCTTCATCATCTAATTTTCCTGTGCCTTACATATGACACCACGATACTGATGCAGATACAGAGTACTTCTGCTGGCTTTATGACAGAAGGAAAAAGCAACAACTGACAACCATTGACTGAAAGCAACAGCAGTTTTTGGAGACCCTACCAGTCACTGGTAGTTGGTCTGTGAAATATCTTCAAAACTTCAATTTCCATAATTGCTTTAGTTGTTGAAACATTCTTCCTGCATGAAATGCTTGATCAAATTACCACATTTCTGATTTCTTAATTCAAGAACAAGCTTCTCTTTACCCTTGTGTTGCCAAACAAAGTACAGGTTGTCCAGAGGAGGAAGGAATGAGCCATGCTTATTGCCCCATATTAGTGCCATAGTGTGAGAAAATAACAACATTTTTGGTTCTTCACAGTGGAGAGAATGATGTGAAAAGGGACTAATTGCATGCCTTACGTTATTCTGCTTCCCAACCATCCCTAAAGCAAAAAAACCCCTAAAATATAAAAGAATGAACAGCTGGGCCTGTAGGGTCTATAAATGATGCCATACCGAATATTTTTGATACCAAAACCCTTTTCTAGGCTCATCCATGGGTCATCCTGATCCTTAGGAACCAGTATGAGTTACTGGGACTGGGAATCCTTTACTGTGATTGCAGATGAATTTGAATATGCAACAGAGGCTCATCAGTGTCTGTGAGACCAGCAATATCACATCTACTCTTCCCTTGCTGCTCTTGCTGGTGAACAGTTTGGATAGGCAACAAGGTCATGTCAGGATTACAGACAGAATGTCAGGACAGTAAAAGGAAAGATAAACTAATGCACACTGAGAGGAAGGAACATTAGTTTTTACTTACAGAAGGTGAGAAATGGAAAAGATGGCTTTGTTCATCATGGCCCAGATGAAGCCAAGACAAGAGTTTCCTTGTCTAGGGAGGGGAAAGAAGAGAGGTGACAGTTGACAAGTCTAGGTAAAAACAGAATGAAGGGAAATCTTACTGTCTCCTGATGGGCCCCAGGAGACCACCTGTGTGGTATGCCATAGGAAATGCAGGTCAGCCAAGGTCAGGCTGCAGGAGAGACCATGGGCACCAAATCAGCAGCTTTCACAGAGGATTTTGTCACTAGAAATTGACAGTGTCTGAAGTTGAGCATGTCACATATGTTGCTTCAGTTCAAAAAACCAAAATGTTTGTTTAATCTGCATGGAGACTATTATTTCTACCCTTGGAGTATGGATACATTATCACAGAAAATGCATTTTTCTTTATAAATAATTTTGAAAGGAAACTTGTTGCAATTCAAATTCTGCACATATTTAAGCAGAAAATTCCATTCTTTAAAAAAGTTTAAGTTTTTCTAAGAACATATTTTTTAATAGTACTTCACTATAACATGTACCTGACAGCATATTATTACATGACTTAGATCACAACTGTAAGCAAATGACAACTCTGCTTTTCAAGAGGTGAAGACACAGAGGGTAATATTTATCTGAGGTAGTCACCTTGCAAGTCTAGTCAATATCATCAGTGTTATCAGTACTGTTCAGAAGATAGCTAAAATGAGTTGGATGCTCCCACCCAATTTCTTTCCTTCATATGAAAATGTTTACAGTTTATATACTCCATTTAGTGGAGGAGGAATATGACATTTAATTTGTTAAAAAATAATTTTTTCTGTTTGATTAGGATTTTTTTCTGCTCCCAAAGGTTCAACATCTCCACAAGTCAGACTTTACAATATCAAAATGTTTCTCACTCCATATTAAGATGGCACCAAAATAAAACTCTGCAAGGAGTGTCTTCCTGGGTGCCAGTTGTGTGCTTTGTTGATAAAGTACATGTTTAAATCCTGCCCTGCCTCTCCCAGACTGAAACTTTCTCTCAATTCTGAGATTTAGGTGACGTGTTGGCACTCATTGCTGAAAGCGTTCATGTGTACTGCTGTAGAGTTGAAAGCCAAGCCCTAATTTTACTGGGGATCCTCATACTATGCAGTCCTGGCTGCTCTGTGAATCCAAGTGCTGGGTTTGCTGCTCCTCTGCCTTGGGATAAAATGTTTCCAAACAGGTCTTTCAATGAATGTTGGCTTAGGTTCATACTGCAGTGTCATTTTTCTCTTCATAGTGTTTATATCTGTTCATAAGTTTATCTTAGTATTTTATTGAAAGAAAATAGATCATCTGAAAGCTTCCATAGCATCTGCTGTTCGTATATGTGTGTAGGTATATACACACACAAAAATAATAGTCAGCACTGTATTACTCTGGTAATTCTTTTTTAAAATGTCATGCACAAATAGTAACATTCCAGATTCTATTGTGAAATGATTTTAGGTTTACGGCAGTCAAGTTACACTATAGAGAAAAGAAGAAATAATTGAGACCTGCTGAACATTTTGTGCCTAATTTTTCTTTCTTAAACCTTCCTTATTGCACAAGTAACCACAGAGTATTTGCTGCCACAGCTGTTTTTCATGCATGATGTAATTTTTTCATTAAGCATTATTTGTTTGCATAGGTCAGATTCCATCATTACTGTGAATGCTCATTAAATCATGCACCGTACCACTTTGAGGCTGAGAATTTCAAAAGTTCATAGCATTGGTTTAACTCTACATCAGTGACCTAAGTGGAAAAGGCTCCCGTTGGCTCCCTTGCTGTGTTTATAAACAGTTTATAGCACTGTGTGTAGACAAAGATGGTTACATTAATGTTAAAGATAAACTAAAGATAACTAGCTGGTACAATTTTGGGAAAAAAAAATTGTAGACATGACAGAGAAATATCTCAGATATTGTGACAAATTAATGATGTAAAAATCTATCAAAATATGAATTTTAGGTAGAGTACAATGTTCCCACAAAACATTGCTCTTTTCTTGAATACTGACCAAGTACAATTTGGCCACAATTGCTTTGTGCAGTTTTAAGATGGTTATTGGACTCTAGAATCGTGCTAATTAAAATATGCCACTTTCAAATGACATTCAATAGCTCATTGTAGAGAAATCCCAATACCATGCTACCACACTGTCAGGATTTGACAGGCATAGTATTTATAGGCTGTGAAGAAGAAAATGGGCCCAGGACATAACAAATAATGCTATCTGTGTCCCTGTATTAATGCTTTTGGACTACAAAATATGCTCACTTGAAATGCATTAGCATGGTTAGCGTACTTGTTAGTCAGCATTAAGAAGACTGTCGTGTGAATCCAATTTTGATGAGATTGTATGAAAATACCGTTTTGCCTGTCAAGAGAAAACTTTAAAATTCTGTCAGAGGAAATGGATGAGGAAACACTATAATGTATACAAAGTACATGCAAAAAGGCAGATCTTGACCTTTTACTCATCTGGGTTTTTTTTCCAAAGTATAAGCAAAGGGTACCAAATGGCATTCACAGCAGTTAACAGAAATACTTTTTCACACAGCTCATGATTTCTGTGTGGAAGTCATTGCTGCAGCCAACGGCGTATTGTAAGCAGTATTGTAGAAAGCATTGTATGTTTTTATGACAGCAGGAAAAATCTACATGATTAAATGTATCTGGGGAAATATTTTCATATCATTCGGACTACAAATTAAATTATACTGATCGCTTCTGTTGTGAATGGGTTATTCCATATCTGCTACTGATGGATGGCTTGTATCTTATTCTCTTAAACTTCCTGGTTCCTTTCCAACTATAACATACCTCCTTTTCATCTGACAGTATAGTGAAACGCAGTTAAGACTTGTCAGGTTTGCTCTTCTACCCTCTCTTATGAGTTCCTTTTTCCATTAACATGTGAAAATGTGGCTGTTGTAGATGTTTTTCCCAAGCCCTGAAAGAAGTCTCTCAGATGAGGTATGAGTATATTATTGGTGGAGAGCAGTGTGTTTTCCTGGCTCTGTGATGTGGTCACTTGGCCCTGCTGTCTCCAGAAGGGTGTGAAGTTGTACTGAGTGGGTTCATCTGCAAAAATGGAAGGAACTGTCCTCCAGGGCCTCTGTCACCTGCCACTCACAGAAGCAGATAAAAGATGAGCTAAGATATGAGTCTCAGAGATTTTGACAGTGCTGTATCTCTTCTTGCTGTGTGTTTGTTAATAAGACAGGTCTACCCATTTACCACAGCTAAAGAAATAAAAATTTGATTTTAATGATGCTTAAAACAAGTTCATTAAGCAGTTTTCCATCTTTTGAGATTTATATTCTAATTTCTGGTCTACTTTTCTTTAAAAGACAGATTTTAATCTCTCTCCTTAATGTCTTTTCATTCACAAACAGAAAAAAGTCTTCATGCTAATCATCTGACCTTGACAGCGTTGAAAGGTGGGCTTGTGCAAATCTAATGAAGCTAACCAAGGAAAAGTGCAAGATTCTGCAGCTGGGTCAAGAGACTATGCCTAAAGAGAAAGACACAGGATGTTTGTGGACTAAAAGATCAATATGACTTGGTACTTGCAGCCTGGAAGGCTGATGTTGTACTGGGCTGTGTCAAAAACAGCATGACCATCAGATCAAGGGAGGCAATTCTGTCCCTCTACTCTGCTCTTGTGAGATCCCACATGGTGTCCTGCATCCTGGTCTGGGGTCCCCCGTGCAAAAAAGACATGGGCCTGTTGGAATAAGGCCAGAGGAGGGCCATAAAGGTGATCAGAGGGCTGAAACACCTCTCCTGAGAGTTGGAACTATTCAGATGGAGAAAAGAGGGCTCCAAGGACATCTTATAGTATCTTCCAGTACATAAAGGTGGATTACAAAAGGTCTGGAGAAGGGCTTTTCACATAGGCATGCAGTGATAAGACAAGGGGTAATGGCCTTAAGCTGCAGGAGGGTAGGTTTAGATTGGATAACTAGGAAGAAATTCTTTACTGTGAGGTTGGTGAGGCACTGCTGAGGGAGGCTGTGGACTTCCCATCCCTGAAGGTGTTCAAGGCCAGGATGGATGGATCTTGGAGTAACCTGGTCTAGTGGAAAGGTCCCTGCATGAGGAAGGGGGTTTGAAACTAGATGATCTTTAAGGTCCCTTCCAATGCAAGCCATTCTATGACTCTATGATCTATCAATTGACATAAGTTATCTTGTGTATCCAAACTGGTGTGCTGACAGGATTCGGTTGACTGTAGTACCTTTTTATTTCAGCAGTCCTGTTAAGGACCTTTCATGCTGTGATGCAGTACATGCTCAGTGTTGAATTAACACAAGTACATAGAACTACATGTGCAAATAAAGATGTTTCACAGTTTTGGAAAACTTAAAAATAACCCATGTCAGACATTAAGATGTCTGTGTTGAGTGGGATGGACAAGTAAAGAAATGCTTTGACAAAAGATACCTTCTCACCAGTGTTTTTTACTCTTTCTGAGCTCCTGTTTTGTGTCACTACAGGTTCTGTCAGCTCATTTTCTGGTCCTGGAAGCACAAGGTGAGACTGACATGGTGAACCAACTACTTTTCACTTAATGAAATCCGCAAATCCAGTCAGATATGTGTACTCTTCACTGATGCATAAACAGTTGTCTCAACCACCTTATAATGGTGAAGTAAGCTAACTAGACAACATCAGTACAAGAAAATTCTGCTTAAAAAATAAGTAAGTACTCCTGAGGAAAAATAGCTTCCTTAAACCAAGAGCCATAGCACTCCTGAAATGAGAGCATTCTGATAAAGTGATGTTGCATTTCCTAGTGGGTTCACATGAATAACCAGTCAACCAATCATAACTGGTTGTTTTTTAAATTTCTAACATATCTGACTTGAGTTTTTTATCCACAGAATAGAATTTTCTATTTCTCTGTCTGATTCAATAACAGCTTATATGATAGACACATATTCTGTTTGGATAAAATGAAGGGGGGGGAGGCACTTACAGCAAGGTATTTGAAACCAACTTTTATTAAAAGGTAGAAACCAGGACTATTCTGGCTAATTTCATAGTGACAGCTTTGTCAAAGAATTAATGTTAAAGGACAAACTAAGAACCTTACACTCTTGAGTCTACACTGACCCACTTTATAGTCTTGGATGAATCATTCATTTCTCTTCAGCTTTACAATGGTTCAGCAAGATGACTCTGGAAATGCAGGAATGTAAACCTTTTCTTTGCTCCATTTGGATTTTTAAAGAATTAAGCTGTGTTAATTTTTATTTTGATGGGATGCATACTGGGATTCGTAGGAAAAAAAGACATCATGTTTGGTGAATATTATGACTGAAGTATTTGTTCAGTGTACTGGAAACCTAAGTTCTTTGAACCTTTTTGATTTCTCTCCCCTCTCCGATTCCCCAGTTTTTGTGAAAATGTTATTTATCCTGTCCAAGGATTTTTCTCTGCTTAGGGCATGGTCTTCATTAGCCCCTTCACAATGTGGTTTCCATTATGAAGTTTGTTTTCATTCAGACTCTTGGTTTCCATGATACCTCTTCACTCCCCAGCTGTCTCTACTCTTTTGATTTGTACACTATGACTGGGCATATGACAGCTATACCTTGTTGGTAGCTATGCTGTCTAGAATATGTCTCCCCTAATGGTCTGCCTGAGTTTTGGTCTGTTTCCAGGCTGGAGAAAGGCTTTTGTCATCTTTCAATGCATTTCTTGTTTCACATGTGAAAGTCCAACTGTTGCATTTCCTTATATTTTATTAATTCTTTTCCTGGAAACATTTTGCAATGTACTCTGCTGCTGCTGTTTATGGAATATCTTCAGTCAATCCCATTTAACTTCCTTTCTTCTCCATTAAACTAATGCAGAAAACCCAGTGTGTTTTCTCTTGTGTTATCAGAATGGTCAGTCTCACGTTTTCAAATATCCAAAGACTTTTTGAAGGATCAGATCTTACCTTGGAAGCTTGGAAAAAAAAAGAGATGATGTCTACCCTAATCTTCTTTTTTGTTTTATTCATGTGGAGCTCTGTCTTGCAAACCTCTCTGGACAGTCCATAATCCAGGAATACCATGTGGAAGAATATTACACACTCAATGTTGTAAATCACACTGGTAGCTTCTGCTTGGTTATTTGCTCTTTACTGAGACTATCTCAAATAAGACTATCGACATCAAACATGTCATTTACCAACCTGGAATAAGAGAAGAATCTGCCTGCAGAAAATTCAGACACATTTGTGACAAAGGTATGATATGACTTTACCCAGCTAAAATAAATGTCACATCCAGCTTTTTTTCTTTTCTAACTCACTTTTTTTTCTTTTCAGATGTGTACTATGTGACAATATTTGGTTACAACATCAGTCTCAGAAGCCTCAGCTTTCTATTAATCATGAAAATGTGGTATCTTTTCTTCTAGAATTAGGCAGTCATTTTTTCCCATGGTATGAAATATTTTACTGTCCTTTTATTCTGGGCTGGTTAAAATCTGTCCCCTTCTTACAACATTCTGTTTGGTCTGTACTCCTACTCAGAAGTATTTTACTAGCTTATCTCCTTTTATTATCATTTAGGGGAAGAAAGTGTTTCCAGTTGCCAGTTGATAAAATAAGAAGTGAATGGCAGCAACCTACAATTTTATGAAAGAATCTGGGTTTTAAATTTAAATGTAGCTGGCGTCACTTATCTTCGTATAGCTTCTGCCTATGTGGAAAAAAATCTCTCTTTTTATAACTGCCTGTCAGCTGAATAATAGAATGGGGGGAGCCAACTTGAAAGACATGGCTGATTGGTGCAATTGAAAGGGGCTTTACAATTAGAGTTCTGGCAGAACACAAAAAAGAAATTGTCTGGCCATGAAGAACGGAGCCTACTTTAGAATTCCCTTTTCTCAGCCAGATAGCATGCATCACTGTTCATGCATTCTCTTGACATTGAATAGAGGACTTCAGAACTACCACCCCAAATTATCCCTTACTGTTTGGTTCTATTTGTGATATTTGTTTGGGGGAGGAAAAAAAAAAATCTCTATTACTGACTGTAATGGCATGTGGCTAAATTCCATTCCATTTATGAACTTAATCTCTTAAGCTCGTTTCCCCTCCCTTCCCCCCCCAGTATTGCAACACACATTTTCCTTTGATTAACTCTTTTTGTATTATAGGAAGAATCCCAAGATTCTTCTTATCATCTTCTTTCCCTCCATTTTATTTTTTTTTCTTTCATTCCATTTCTCCCCCCACAGATGGTTGTGTATGTGAATCAAAAGAGGAAGGAAGACCTTGCAGGTGTGTTTTGGATTACAGTGGTAGAACAATAGGGCAGCCTTCAATTAACTCCATACCTATTCATGGGGAATATTTGTTCCCTTGTCTCCAGCATTATTTAATATTTGAAACCGTCGCTTACTACATAATGTACCTGGTGATGAGAACAGGCTTTCAATTCCATTTGTGCTCTTCTGTGCCACACAATTAATGCACCAGATTATTTATTTATTTATTCTTAAATGACGATGCACATGGGTCTCTAGGCACAAAGGAATAACAGAATATGTACAACAGTGAAGTGTCTTTCATCGCCTTGAAGACAGTAGTGGGGGAGGGAGGGAAGATGTTGATAATGACATGCATTTGACTCCTTCCTACATGTAAAATCAACACGCTAAATATTTATTTTATATTTCCATAACTCTTACAGATTTAAAAGCACCCCTGTCAAGGTAGCTTTCATCATTTTTACACTATATGTTTTAAATTGCTGTTATATATAACAGCCACTGAAATCTTAACAGTGACATTTTTTTCTGACTGAAATACTTGCTGTTTGTAGTTACAGAGCTGCTCATTAGGGCTATTTTTATCCTTTCTTTTAAAGAAGTACAGGAGAGTGTGAAGCTCCCAAATCCAGGCAGTAGCTGAAGAAGGGGAGGAGAAGAGTCAGCCTCAGTTCCATTCTTTGTTTACCACAACCAAACCTATTTTATTCAGAAAATTCATATTCTAACACAAGGGTTTTTTTTGTTGTTGTTTGCTTGTTTGTTTGGGGTTTTTTAAAGGAAAAAAAATCACAGATTATCCTGGCAAAAATATGAGGTTGTATTAAGGGAAATGTCACAGATCTTATGAGCAACATCTTGATTTGCTAAAAGGGGAAGCAAATATTTAAAGATCATGGTATAGAGGGGGGCAGGTGATGAAAAAGAAAAATTTTCACATTAGAGAACATTTTTTTTAAAAAGATCTCCTCATGAATTCTCATGACTTGCTGCAGCCCTTTGAGTGTGAGATGGCTGGCATTGTTGGCTATGTTCCCTGATCTTAGCATTTCCTGTGCAGAAAAGATTTGAGAGAGGTTTACCAATGCTTGAATATTCAGATTATGCTATGGATCTTTTGTGGGAAACCTTAAAGATTTAACTTAATTTGAGAACATGTCAGCATTTTGAATTGTGGCAACAATAAGATAGATTCATCTTTTACAGTTTTGAACTGGGGACAACATGATTTATCTCACAAGAGCCTCACAGAAAAAGGAATCTTATTATAGAGGCATTTTAGCCTTGCTCCAGTGTCATGTTGAAGGCTTTCCCAATAAACATGGCTATGTATGAGTTAACAAATGAGAAAAAAGTAATCTGAACTGAGAAGAAAAAGGCAACACAAGTATTTGGTATACAACTTATTTTTACTTGTGCTATTAGCTCAGATTCTGGTGTGGCTCACTTGAAGTTACCTGCTGGATCATCTGCTCTTGCACAGACCTTGGTTTTATTTTTCTTTCACAATAGATGAAGTCAGTCTGAGACCAACTTCTAGGTCAGCTATAAAGATGTAACTTTAATTACCTGGTGGCAGCATTCTTTAATGTGTCAGCTTTATGTTGTTCAACCCAAAATAGCTCTGCACTAGACTTTCAAAAGTTTGATCCCAGGAGGTTTACTCTAAGGTCTGGATATACACCCCTCACTCCCCCTCCTTACTCTTTGGAATCTAGGTCAGTCCAAAGTGACAGAAATGCAGGCAACTGGAATTGCTACTCATTTTGCAAACTTGGGCTGGAGTGTGTAATGAAGGATGATTGTGCTACCTGGTGTGAGCAAGGGAATTTATCTCTGTGATGTGTTATTCTCCTTGGTGCACAGCTCAGATTCGTTTGACTCACTTCAAATTCTGAGTGCTTCCTATTGCTCTATGCACTATCGCTGGACTGCCTTTACCTTTTCAAGTGTGTTTTCTTAATGCAATAGTCTTGTAAAAAATTATCTCCCATGAAAGTGGAGAAGCAGATAGGTACAATAACAAGTGAAAATCCAAAGGCAAGTCTAAATCTTCATTCAAACTCACCACGAAAGTGACCTCCGCTCTGATCTGGAAGTCCATGACTCTTATCTGCAAATGGTATTTCTCTGAAGGATGAGGGTGCTGGTTAAATGTATAAAGGTTTTCACTTAACAGTACCACTTTTATGCTGGAGCTCATAGCAAACTTTAATCGTTCTGCAAAGCTTTAAATCCTCTCCCTCCTATGTAAATTTCTTCACAATTTAAGCTTTTATTCCACAGACAGAATTCATTTTTTTTCTGTTTGTGAATCGCAAATAGTATTTCAGGGACCTTGTGAGGTCAGCTAGTCCAGTTTTTCCACCAGCTCAATCTCAGCTCCTGACATTTTTTCAAGCTTTTAAAAAACATCAAATAATGAAGATACTGTAGTTTTCCTAAGAAATCTATTTATAAAACTATCTTTAAAACTATAAATTATTTTTTAAATGTCTCTTCCAAACCACTGCTGTTGCAATAGGACTTCTGTGTTGTGGCACCTTCTCAGACATGTTCATCCTGGGTCTGCATAAGGGACTGCCTCAGCTCCAAGGAAGAACTGATCTGTCCTGTTCACCTCCATGGAGAGTCCCCTCTGAAGCTAAATTGGATGGTCAGTTAAGTGTTGATGTTTTAATGTCTTCAGTTCTGCCAGTTTGGGCCAGAGCATCAGGCTATGACACTTGCCTTTGGTTGTTAGGTGTTGGTGATGAATGGGAGTAACAGATATGCTGCAGTGAAGCTGGTCTTTCTTCCACCTACTAATATTTTGTGTCAACCTTCAGCTGAGGAACTGTTTACATTTTCAGCCTTGGAAGAAGAGTGAAATAAGTCTGTGTTAAAAAAAAATAGTTTGGTATATTTCTGAAAGAGGCTTTAGGTTTGTACCAACACCCTTTTTTGTGTGTATACAAATAAGCCCACTTTTTTTACGATAATGCAACTAATTGTTAATTATTATCATAATCAAAAGAAGTGAGATTCTTATTTTCTCTGAAATAATTTATCTTTCTGAATTCCAGACACAGAGCTGTTTCTAATAAATAATTTAAGCTATTTATGTATCCTGCAAGTTTTGATCTCCTCTCCACAGATTCCCCTTCAACATTTTTAGGAAAGTTGTGGGTTTTTCCTATATTACCCAGAGAATGTGTCAGACAATTGATCATGTGAATATTAAGAGAAGTAGAAGGAAAGAATAGAAGCTCTCCCTCATTATTTTAATTTCTCGCTGTAAAAACCTCTCAACTCTGTTTACATATAATACAAGTGTTAAATATGGGTCTATTAATACTGATTATAATCTGAACTGTTTAAAGAATCTCGACCCAAAGTAGAACTTTGTCTGTCATTAATTTGAATCACTTCCACTTGTGTCAGCACTATTTAAAAGGAATCAATGAAGGTTTCTGAAGAAAAAGCCTTGTCATCTACTCCCAAATGGACTAAATTAATTAAACTGTTCAAGCCAAATCTATGACATGTTTTATATATTGTTACTTTTTATGGAGTTACTGCTGACATTGATTGAATTGAGAAGATGAGCTTTTCTAATAGGACAAAAAGGAGATTTGCTGGATTGGTTTTTTTTGTTTGATTTTAGTGTATTTGTACAAATTAATGTGAAGGAGAATAAACAGTAGGACTATCCTAGCTAAGCATATCAAGACCTTCACATCTCCAGAAATAAGGTGAGAGACTTATTTTTTTATTTAATCTGTGCATTCCCAAAAGCACAACCTGTGGAAGACAATTCCCTCAAGCAGTGTGTTAGTGTGCTGAGAAATCAAATCCTTTTTTGACTGGCTATGTGCACATACACACAGCTTTTCTTCCTGTGAGGGACTGTAACAAAAGTGTGTAAAGAGGAGCTACTGTTATTAACTGTGTGTCATGGTTAATAGAGAGGAAAAAATATCTATTAGCTTAAGCTAACCTGCATTGTAAAGCTTTAGGAAGAGATACACAAGGGCTAAAGTTAGTCCAGTGAGGTTAATCTCCCTAGGCTCCTTTCTATAATAAGTAGAGAGAAAGGTAGACTGGGCTGCTGCCTGAATGAATTCAAGTCAATCCCATTTCCTGAGCCCCCTCCTGCAGAGCAGTTTCTCACCTCAGCAGTGTGGGTGAACCTCTGGGAGGATGGTGTCATAGGTTTTAACTACTCTTTAAGAATACACCCGTGGATTCCTCCTGCAGGACTAAACTATCCTGCAGCTGACCAAGGCTTGGACATAAGCAAAGTTTCCATTCTCTATCTTATGTGAAGAGAAATCATCATCTTTCGTGACTGATGACTGGATCTCTGTGAACCCAGAACATGGTCTCCACTTTGCAGCTGTGCAGTGGGAAAAGATGAAACAAAATCCTCCCAAATAGGCTTTACCTGTGGTTCCTCAGGTGAAGTCCTCATTCCCACCTGGGTAAACAGGCCTGTGGTGGCCCTCTCCTTGCCCTTGCAGTACTTGAGTATTCTCAGGTGCAGGGCCAAGCTGGTGGCCCTTGCACATTCCAGTCAGCAATCCATCTTCACTCTTATTTAGGTTGTGGAGTTCAAGTGGAAAGAGGAAGCAGAAGCTGACTGGCCGAACAGCAACAAGCATTTCCATTATTCTTGCAAAATCATTATCTGTTTCTAGGTTATAGGCATAGGCAACAATTTGGCAGGCATCCAAAAGCATATGCCTAAATCCCCATGTTTGTGCAGAGCACAGTAGAGTAGGATCTTGACCTCTGATTCAGACACTTAAGCAATACAAACAAATAAAAAGCTTGAATAGTGACTAATAATTGACTGTATAAGAGACTTTGGATCTTATTCCAATTTACAGTAAAGACTGAGCTTAGTAAACATTCCCTGGGTTGCACCAAGGTGCTGTAGCTTAACCAAAAGAAGGTTTATAGCCTCCTGTAAAATTTTCCCATTGTACTTTCTGAAAATGCTTTTTTCCCTCTGACTTTTTTCCGGGGGGGGAAAAAGAAAAGAAAGAAAAGTATTTGCAGCCCTAGAATGTCTTGCCAAAGATAATGGGAAGGAAGAAAAGAAGAAAAATGAAAAAGACTGTAAATGTCCACTTTAATTATTTCCGTATCTTTTGACTAGATAGGTTTCCACAGTTAATTGCAAAAATGATTAAGACAAATGCTATTAGTCACCATTTAAATCCTTTTTAGAATAGGAGAAGTGTTGATAACAGGAATAAGCTTATCCCAGGCCAATGCATTTTACCAATAATAGACTTACTGACTAGGAGGTAAATGAGGGGACAAAAAAACTGAAGAGCTGTTAGAGAGTGGCACTCAGAGCAGTTCTTCTAACACTCAGAAGAAATGGGGATGAGAAGTAGGGGTTAAGGTTTCTTGTGTTTTCACCTCTTTTTACAGATAACAAGTTGTATCTGGAAGAAATGTTTAATTATTTCCTAATATAGTGTTAATTTTCAGATGAAGCTGTATTAACTAAGCCATGGCATCAGTTCAGGCATCTAGGTAAAGAGGAAAGGGGATGATACCAGTTCCTAGGTTGGAGAGAACCGAAGAACTCTTTTTCCTGATGCAGATTCTCCTGGTACCCATGATATGAAATTCTCAGTGCTCCTGTTGCTCTTCAGCAAGTTTTTTTTTTTTGTCTCAATGTACTCTGACCCTCAGGCCAGGTGGTTTTATGAACAAAAAATGTCAAGTTGTTCAGGGACAATTTATCATTCCTGATATTGAAGCTGTGGTTGATATCATACCACATAAGAAAAGCATTGCTTTTCTGAAGAGCACATCTGGGTGGATGGTTCTCTGGAGTGTGATCCAGGGTCTTTTAGCTGTAAAATCCTAAATAGAGGAGGATACTCTCCAAAACTTCCTTTCTTAATCTGGTCTGAGTGACCAAAGATCAGTGTACAAGCAATAGTGTCTCCTCAAAGTTACTTGCTATTGCAGTGTCTGTTTCTTAGACTATTTTCTCTTTTTCTGCTGTGAATAGGGTTAGTATCTACCCAGAGAAAGTCTTTAAGGATTTTTTTTTCAGTCTTGTCAGCCATAATTTGGTCATGTTGATTTTCTCCCTAAGGCCAATTGTAAATTGAATTATTGCACAAGAAAAGACATTTGTAATCTTGTAAATACAGTAGGAACCTGCTTAGGATTTCAATTTTGGTTTGCCTTTTTTTTTTTCCCCTGGTTGCTTTCACAGGTTGAAAATTCAGCTGTGGAAATTCACTGCTGTAAAAACTAGCTTAAATGGGCCTATGAGCTGCAGAGGCTTTATGCTGGCTTTCCAAAACCAGACCCCTGTCTTTCAAAACATTAAAGAAATCAGTGGATCAGAGATATAAGGCTTCAAAAATTTATTGAGTGCTTTTATATCTGATATGGAATAATAAGTAGATTTTATTTTCTATTCTTAAGGCATCATGAACTGTGACTAGGGTTTTTTTTTAATTAATGTTTATGGCTTTTGGCATTCTCGAAGTAGATCAATAACATCATGCAGCTTTTAACATTTCTGGGAAAGCTGTTGACACTTTCAGGACATTCCAAGGGAGGAGTTTTTGTGTGACCAGGTTGTTTGTCCATTCAGAGTGAAGTCAGAGAGACGAAAAACAAGAAAAAACTTGACATTTTTGGAGACTATTGTGCTGTTTGTCTCATAGAGAAAATGAGGTTGACATTTTAAAGTATGAAATGAATGGTATGTAAGTAATGCTGTGCCACTGATTTACTGTGCAATCAGCCAAAGTGATCTGTTTGAATTCACAAACAGCAATTTCTGGAGATGTGGGCAAGGCACAATAAAATGCTCTCACAAGTTAATAGGCTCACACATATGGATTAAAATATTAGGGAATTTTTTGTAAGGTTGTTAACTATCTTTCTTCTTTGATTCTAGACTGCCAAGTTAGGAAGAGTATAAACAAGTGTGAGAAAAGCTCCTTTATATATTCCTGCCTGAGCACCTAATGCCCTTCCCTGGGAAGGAAGGTGGATGGGAGCTAACACCACTGAAACAGTCAGCACTGTGCCAGCCAGAGCCATGGGTTTGCTCATGATTGAATACACCTCCTTTATTCTGTAAGAATACCAACTTAAATGACTTACAAGACCCAGTACCTAAGAAATACCAACAACATCCAGTAATCACTAATCGAGATTAATGCCTTCCCACACAAATGGAAGCTTCTTACAGTAAATTTTGTCTTTGTTGTGTCAGAGAAGGGATAAGGAAATAAAGAACCTTTTTTACTGTTTTCCCTCTCATGTAAATTTTCCCAATGGGAGTTCATCATAGATTTTCCCACTACGGCTGCTTTTGCTGGGAAGTTGTAATGCTTTTATTTCTGCTCCATTTTAATTTTTTCTTCCCTTTGTCCTCAGATGATGATTATCTTGAATGGAAGGAAGAGAAAAAAGTAGAAACTATAACATCCATGTTATTTAGCGTACCCTTCTGTCATAGCATTTTCACTTAACCTCTGGAAAACAGTGCATTTCCCCTGGCAAACCC
Organism: Campylorhamphus procurvoides; assembly: GCA_013396655.1. Lineage (NCBI taxonomy): Eukaryota > Metazoa > Chordata > Aves > Passeriformes > Dendrocolaptidae > Campylorhamphus > Campylorhamphus procurvoides. Next base: position 346,876 of record WBMV01005072.1, read on the forward strand.
ACTGGTAGTGGCATTTCTAAGCTTGTGACTGAGTGTCTTTGTGAGCACTCACTTCCAGAAGGAATTTCCTTGTACATTATATGGGAACTGCTGTGAGAAGCAGTCCAGCCGCAACCCCTCACCCCTTCCTACTGCAGTCTGAATTCTTGACTTCAAGTAACCCTGCTTTTCGCTCCAGACCATGCAACTGTAGCACCATAACTCTTCATTATCACTCTTAGAGTCACTGACACATGTGAGATTGAAAATCTGTGTTAAAATACTTCCAGCCTGGATTTTTTTTTTTTGTATCAAAATGTGTGGTGTTAGGAAACATTATCAGCTTCTTTCCTCCAACCCGAGCCTTATTTGTGAGTAAGAAGCATGAATGGGTTTGGATTCCAAACACGCACCCACCCACCCGTGTGGAGAATCTTAATTAAGGAGTATGCTGCCAGCCCCTATGCATTTATTTTTCCTAAATATATTCCAGAAAAATCTAGTTGGTTTATAAAGATTACCATGCCATTAAATCATAACAGTAGAACAGAGTTTTTACTGAACCAGAAAACAAGCAAATGAATAGCGGCAGAGAGATGACAGCCTGCTGTGAAACCAATGGATACAAATTGGTTTCCTCTAGTCACAGTTGCCTTTAACTGCTTTAGATTCTCAGCAGCTTTTCATTAAAAATCTCCACGTGACCTTTTAAAAAAGAAAATATGTGACCCCTTGATTTTTGGAAATGCAGGTACCATGTGCATAATATCAGCTTGAGATTGGTAAATTGGTAGATTGTTATTTAATGTCTTTTGGGGCCAGTTTCTCTAACAGGGCTAGGTGGGTTTCGAACAATAAATGAATAAGCAACACAGGGTAGTTATTTTGTTATTTTTATCCAGTTTATGATTAAAAGTGGTGGAATAACATTTTAAATATTTTATAAGATTTCATTTGTCTTGGATTTGCCCCCATTTTTTTTATTTTGTCAGATAAGAACATCCCCAAGAGCTACCTACCTCAATAAAATGAAATAATTTCTGAAAGTGTCGTGGTCTCAAGCTTTTTTGGTGTTTTTTTTTTTTTTGGTTTGTCTTTGTTTCTTTGTTTGTGTTGTCAAAATACAGAGAATTCTCAGTTTAGAGGTTTTTTTGTGTTTTGTCATATGAGCTTACATGCTTTTAAAGTATTCTTGGTTCATTGTTTTATTTTCAAAATCAGCTTTTGTGCTTTTGTCATTTTTCATAGTGCCAAAATTGCTTCCTGATAAACCCCAAGAACTTTCTTTTTTGCTATGAATCAAAAACCATATTTAAAAGCATTTCCCATAAACATCATCACTGATGCTCAATGCTGCCTAAGATTTGGATCTGGTCCAATTATTGTTCACTGCTATTCAAGGAAGTGCTAATAAGAAGAATTTTCAGTGCAAAGAGCATTGCCACAGAAAGCAAGTAATTCTCCATTGCTGGAAATAGCTGTTACTCAGAAGTTTTCTCAAAACTGAGGTTAATTTTTGATTAAAGAGCCTCAGACTTGGTAGCTTACATAAATAAGCTAATCCTGGTGTCACAGAAATTGGACAGTAATACTCCGAAGTGAATCTTTCATCCTTAGCAGGATTTATGGTATGGAAACTGCTGAACACCTCATAGTGTGTTAGTTTGTGACCTGGAGTTCAGAAGTACAAAGGAATTACAGAGATATATGATAATACAGGACAATAGTTTAATTTCTGAGGTTGTCTGAGAAGCTATAAAGTTAATATCTCATTTCTTCTTCCTCCACCTACTAACCCACAGGAGCAAAATGGGTTCCATAGTCCTGGAAATAAGGAATTGCCTAATAATTATGGACTTCATTCCCTAAATTATCTCTACAGGGGGAATAAGACTTGAAGAGATAACGACATATGTGATAGATCAGACATAGTTCTGGTTCCTAGTTTGGGCAATTAGGCAAGACCTGAGCCAAGCACAGAACTCCCATCACTTTCAGCTACAAGGGTGACCTACTTTCTATGTATTGATTCAACTCCTGGAATTCAATATTCTGTAAGAACAGAATTCATGCAGCATTTGAAATGTTTTGGCCCAGGACTCCAGCTGATATATGTCTATCTGGGTAGATCTACTAGAGGGAGCAGCAGTTTGAATCTGACCATGTATCTTCATCTCAGCACCTGGTATTCTGAAAGTGTGTTTAAGTTAATAAGTAAGCCTTTGTGTCAAGTTTCACTCACTCACATTGATTTCAAGGTGTTTTGGATCCCAGCCATACCAGTCAGCCCTATAAAGAAAGGAAACTCAATTCAGGGGACATTTTAGAGCACATGCATCATGCCTAACTACCTTGAGAGCTTGTCCAAAAACACAATAAATTGATCTTTGTTTGGGTGTATGTTTGCCTGGACTTATCACTATTGTAATTTGAACTAACATGATCAGCACTTTTCTGCAACAGCTCTAGCTTGACAGAAACCCAGTACTGTCATTGAGATTTTACAGTAGAGCTGCTCTAGAGATCTTAATGTTTCCCTGTATTAAGATCCTTGTTATCTCTGTTAGCTTTTATTTACCCCACATGTCATAATGCCCTCCACTAGGCTAACAGTGCGAAGGACATTTGGACCCCACAATGTTCTTTTGTAGTCTTCCCTGGTAGGGACGTCAGGGTAAATCTTCAAAAGCACTGTTCAAAAGAGAGGCTGCTAAAGAAGCCTGAGAAATGCAAATCCTATTTAAATAAGGAAATGATGTTCTTCAGTGATCTCAATAAGACCAGCTTTAGCAAGGCAAGAATGCAAACAAAATCAAAAGATGTACAGTGTGGCTTGACTGGCAATAAGACTGTATGTGTCATGGAAAAACTGTAAATGACAGTGAATCAGAATGCCTCAAAGTTTTGATGTGAAAGGGACCAGCAGGGTGTGCTTTGGTTGAGCATACCATTGGTTCTGGGCCACTGAGATTATTTAGGAAATGAACCATCCTGCCAGAAAGGTTTGTGAGTACAGGCAAAGGAAAGTCAGAAGGGGAAAAATACAATCCCTGACATTTATGCCTATACAGCTACTGTATAAACTGAACTCATTATGCCATCATAGGGGGTTTTTGTTGGTGTGTTTTTTGTTTTGGAGGTTTTTTTCTTTTTTTTTTCAGAATGTCGGTCTTTCTCATTCAGAACAGTCCTTTGAGGATTGCTACTTTATTTACCCAGTCTACTGGGCCAGATGCATGAATTCCAACTCTCTCCTCAAGAGTGTATAAAACACTGAATGAGAATGGGAGGAACCAATCAAATAATGTGGGCAGAGCTGGAATTCATCCTAATTTGCTACATATCCTAGCCTAATTGGTGAAGAAAGAATGGCAGACGATCAATTGGTACAAGAGGATACCAGTGAAATGGATTAATATCTGCGAGGCAGTTTCTGCATTAATAATCCAAACACCAGTTACAATTCCTACTGTATATTATCTTTCACTGCTTATCTATTATAGTTGTACCCGTTTCTGAATGAAAGGCCTCATTCAGGCAACAAACCAGTATGGATCAAAGAAGCAATTCCTACCCAGACAGTCTGATTTCCTGCAACATGCACTATACACAGCAACTGGGCAAAACAGACACCAATGGTTTTGATATACAAGGGCTAAAGCTTCCTTTCACTTGTAATAAAAATGTTACATGTCATTACATAGACAAAATCCTCTGCATATAGTAATTGAAAAATACAATATATTTAGTCATATTTCACTACCCAGTTGGTAACAATTTGTGATGATATATTTCACTCCTTAAAGTCATGTACTGATCAAGTTGTGCGGGGGGGGGGAAGGTCTGAGGGGGATATTGTATCAGAAGAACAATCCTGGTTGTTATATTTTCATGATATTTTGGTAGCTTTGATCAAAATAAAGATTGCACACTGTTTCTATATCATTCTTGTACAAACACTTTAGCAGTAAAGTTGTTTGGTCCTTCTTCCTAATTGAGAAAAGAGCAGAAGAAAGTTATAAGATAAAAAGATGCAGTAGAATTTCAAAGTCTCCATCTGTACAGTTAAACAATAAGTGAAATATATCATTGATGGGTTTTTTAAATTCTAATAGAGTTCCAAATGCAAAAAAATATTTTAGCAACAAAATCCTGGAATCCTGTCAGTTTTCAACAATTGAGAACCTGCTCCATTTTCATTGGCTTGATGGCATATACTAAACTGGAAGAAAGCAGAAATATTCTGCACACTAATTTTAAAATATTTGATGACAAATGTGCTGGTTTTTAACAGGGCTTAATGCAGTGATGGCCATTATGGAGGCATTCTGATTATTATAAGTATCTTTAAAAAGATGTGTATCAGTTTATTCTAGCAGTAAATCCTAGATTTACTTAGATCTTCACAAGATCAATTGTGCAGTTTTCTAAGAGGAATGAGTATTAAAGAGTTGATATCTCATACAGTGCCTGCAAAGATTAGAATAGCTTACCAGTGTACATCAAAGATTTATCCACCTTAAGCTCCTACAAGAGAAGTTATTTTTTTCACACTTGCACATGCTATGCATGCATAAGTGAGTAATGTAGAGCTGAGATGAAGGGGAGGTGAGGTATATCTGATGCCAGCAAAGACAATACACAGATGAATAAAAGCTATTTTGTAGCTTCTAGCTGCCATTTTTGCAGTTAACAAATGTAGGTGGTAACATTTCTGTCTTATTGCAGGAATATTTATTTGGCTTTTTTATGTTTCTGCCCTCCTTATTGACCTTAAATGTAAAAATGATTGCATAATTAGGTGACATCTTCCTTCAGACGAAAAAAGGAAATTCTATAAATTAGTTTTATTTGTCACTTATTGCATTGTGAAGGATTTAAATTAAATTAACTGTTAAAAAAGAATATTTAAGGTGTTATTGAACACAGGCTATTTAGTATAAAATTGGTGGCAGATGGTTCACTGCTAATCTTAGGTAAACAGGGCACTTTCTGACTTTGAGAAAGGAATGCTTCTTGTAAAAAAAGAAATACATTGTTGACAGCAGAGTTCATAGAATCATAGATTATCCTGAGTTGAAAAGGACCCACAAGGACTCACAAGGGCTTCAAGTCCAACTCCTGACCCTGCACAGGACAGCCCCAAGAATCCCACCACGTACCTCAGAGTGTTGTCCAAATGCTTCTTGAACTCTGGCAATTTTGGTGTCATTATCGCTTAGTTGGTCCCTTATGTGTTTTAGTTCTTTCTTCATCCTGACTCTCCTATAAATGGAAAGATTCCAGATGATTCCACTCAGGTGGGGCTGCCACTCAAAGAGTACTCACTGCCTGGGCACTTCCAGAGCTGAGCTTAACACCTGGGGAGATAGGTTTTTTATGAATGCACCTGAACTACACTCTGCTATGGAGGACTTTTGGTTGCTCAGCCCTGAAACAAATGCTTTCAAGAGCAGGCATTTTTCGCTATCAAGTTCAATATGATGTCCTGGCAGTGCCATTCTCATTGTGCTGAGAGGCAATAGGAATTGTTCTAGACATCTTTATCAGAAAATCAAGCATAAGTGAGGGCTTTGTTGATTGTCCCTCAGTTTCTCTGGGTCAATTCTTTAGTCATGTCCTTTGAAAAACATGTTGAGATCTATGGCATGAATAATGCATACAAAATATTTGCTGAAATTTCCATGAACTCTTTGCTGGTCCATGCATTCAAACTCTGGGTTATATTTTGATCAAGCAGTGCATCTGCAGTATAAGAACTCAGGAATATACTAAAGCTCACTACTGCATGTCTTATGGGAAAAACTGACTGTTGATAGCTGTGTAACAGCAGGCGACAGCTACTGCTACAGTTCGTTTCCAGATTAACAGCATTGTTGGTAGGCATTAGGTTAATGGCAGTCATGGTGTAGTGTCAGCCCATGATATGCCACAGGACCTGACAAAGAAGATTCTTAGACAAAGGCAGCACTTCGTGCCAATGCCAGCTTTAGAATTGATTGTTAGCAACAACATGTTGTTATATCATTTGTACATCATACTGATTTCTTAGGATATCAGGGGATGAATCAGTTCAGAAGAGTTATTTGCTTTCCATCTACTAGAGATGGTTAGGTATCGAGCTTCCTAACTAGAAGTTAGGTATTGAACCTAGATAAACACCTGACTTTTATACTACTGAACATGTCCTGGCTCTCAATGTATTTCTCAAGGCTGTGGAAGAAGACAGTTTTGGATATGGTATGTTATTGCACAAAAAAATCAGAATAATATCAGCACATGTGTGTTAATAAACAGGTAAACCAATACCTTGGAATTCTCCAGACTGCCTGGTAGCAGATTTTCACTATAGAATAAAAATCTGATTTAATTTCAGTCAATGAACTTTTTTGCCATTTCACTCAAAGCAAGTACTAAAAGATAGAAAGCACTTATATGTGAGGATTGTTAATAACAGCCACTGATTGTGGTATCACTATATAGCAAATTGCCACTCCTGGGATAAGCCCTGACAGCTGACAACATGTATGGTTTTAGCTGATCCTGACTGTGCTGAAGTAAAACACATCAGAATGAACTCTCTAAACCATAGTAACCCATTAAGCAACAGTAATATGCTCTATCATATTTATGTTTCTTTACTAAGGAAATAGGTTGAGTTACTCTCTTTGACTAAAAATATTTAAATTGATTTCTCCTCCTTCAGATAATTTGCTTTATCACAATGCTTATGTCTAAAGATAGATCTCCTATTAACTGATCTCAGTAATAATTTTAGATATTACATTTAGTGAAAGAAGACTGAATTCTAAAAATCTGGATCAAACTGAGTATGTGACTCAATAATTTGCGGAGTACTGTGAAGTTTACTGCTAATATAACATTTTTCTTATGAAGGTTCATTGCTGTTTTCTTTTGAAACATCAAGACTGACACAACGTTTTAATGAAAAAAAACAAACACAAAACTGTTTTGTTAAATGGTATCTTCATTGGAATAGTAGAGGGGAAAAAACAGAAAGTTATGTTTCTTCAAAAATTATCTTCATAGAAGTTATACAGTGGGGATAGTTTACAGCTACCTTCCACTTCTAATGGAGAAGATCTACTTCATGCACATGGATTCTGCTTCAAAGAAAATCATACAGCTTTTAATATGGACACAGCTGGCTTGTGGTTTTGCTGGCAGAATTTTCATTAGCAGTATCTCAGTGTCTCAGATATATTTATTTTAACTTATGGCTAAGTATTTCTGGCAAACAATATCGTATATATGGGTGGGTCATGGGAAGTTTTTTAGCAACCTTCTCTAGTGGAAATAGTTATGTTGCATTGTTTTTCTTGTTGACCCATGCGTTACAAGGTGGGTTGCAAGGTACTGTCTCTGGTCTTTGGAAGAGTTAAGTGTAACTGCTGGAAGTATACCAAGATGGTAACACTTACGAGTTGAAAACTAGCAGTTACTATCTGATATTCGCTTAAAAGTTATCAATTTACCTATCCCTCCCTGAAAAACTACAAGCTAAAGTATTTGTAGAGCAGTAAAGTAATTAAGAAATTCAAATATCGAAGAAATACATTGATTATTTTAATGCCTGCTGGCAATGTAAGAACATGAGTAGAGAGTAAGACATAACATATCCAAACAAAAAAAGAAAAAAAAAGGAAAAAAGAAAAAAAAAAGGAAAAAAGAAAAAAAGATATTTTTTCATCTAAATATTAAAACACCAACTATACTGTGAGTTTTTCAAAGATGTTATACCAACCAAATCTTAAAAGTATTTCTTGTGTCATAGATAATATCCAAGAAGAAGAAAGCAACTATTACTACACTCAAACACCTTTTGTTGTCTTTGTTACACAGTCTGTGTCCAAGACCATCCAGCCTCAAGTTCACAGCAATTAATGTCACTTGTTTATTCCTGTGATTTCCTGCTGATAATTGTGGCACTCTCAAAAATAAATAATACAATTCAGCAGGTTTTAAATTGAACTGGCTGCAACACAGAGCTGGAAGATATTCTCAAGGGAAGAGGCTCTAAATGAAAGCAAGCAGATAGGGCCAGAAGTTCTTGCACCATCTCTGCACAGCCACAGTAAGAACCTTCTGTATGACAATGCAACTGACTTTTCATAGAGAAACTAGCCATCCCACTACCTTTTTAATAGCTTGTGGCATTTTTCACTTAGAAAGCCTTGTCTCTCCTTCCTTTCATTCCCATCCCTCATGCCCCTCACTTGGCTTTTACTTTTTGCTTTCATGGCAACATTTGCAGATGTGCCCTTCACATATCAGACTGTGTTCACTATGGGAAGTAACCTTCCAGCATTCTCCTGACTTTGATTGCAGAAATGCAGGAATTCATTACAAAACAAAAGAAAAGACCCAAGCATGAAAAGGAAGTAACGTTCTTTCTTCATGCTTTCTGTGTCTTTTCCTTTTTTTCTCAAATTTTTTAACTATTAATAAGATTGTATAAATTATTTGTGATAACATAACTTCAAGGGAGAACAATACAGACTCTTAATAATGTTTTATTTAGTCTGACTTAACCTTTTGGAAAGGGGGTTTTGCTACACAGGACATAAAAAAAGATCCTATTCAAATCAGGATTAAAAAAAACCCCAACCCACACTAAAAATTCACTTTACAGCTATCACCAAGTCAGCTGCTTTAATCACGATATCTTGGCACCTTTCTGGGCATTTATATTCCTCACTCCATGACTCAAAACCCATTGTAATTGCTAGTATCTATTTTTTTATCAGGGTAGAAGGTTCATTGGTAAAATCTTCACACTAGAGACGAGTGAGCAGAATATTAGAGTGTGAGTCTGCATGTCTCCACTGGAATCAGAGGTCTACAACAAAGTTTTGACTATGTGGGTTTTATAGAGTATAATTGAAACAGTTTAGCAGGAAAATACTAATTATCATGATGACCCATAAATAACATCAAGTTTAGGATTTTCATGTTGAAAAAAGCTACCCTGTGTAACACAGAGAGCATCTGACCTACTGAGTGGTCTGGACTACCCTGTACAGTGATCTAAAGTGGAGTGAGAATCAGGTGGAAAGGTTAGTAGGCTGCTAGCATGTTGTCAGAACCATAAATCTGAATTTTGCTCTGTTCAGGCAGGATGTACAAAACGCATAATTACTCATTTCTCATTCACCCTTCATTCCAAAGTGTTTGAAGTTTCTGCCCTCAGCTGTCTATGCCCTGGTAACCACACCTGTCCTACACTACACTTGAGGGAACATAGTTTTTGAATATTTATCACTTAAATCCAAGCAAAAGCAGACAGCTGAGCTTAGACCTTCATGTATTTTATCCACTGATAAGAGATGAACAACTGTAAGTGAGAGATAGCTTATATACAGTCTTACACAGCTCTATTTAAAATAATGCAGATGGGCATTCTTTCAGTCAAAAGTGTCTTTTTCTTCAATTTAAATGTAGCTGCAATCAAATGATACTTGGACAGAGGAGAATATGAGTTTGCTGCATAATTTCTAGCACTAGTTTGTCTAAATATGTTGAAATCTCAAATTAAACCCGTATAAATGCAAACATAGACAAGAACCAAAATTGATGCAAAAGCCAAGAAAGCTAAAATATTGAAATGTTCTTGTATCCAGATTAAAATTAGCTGTATCATTTACACCTGTCAATTTAAGGAAACAAATTAAACTTCCATAATTTGAGCTTTAGTCAGAATGAGAGTTTCCACACATGGTTTTACAGTGAATTAATTAAAGGTCTGTCTGCATGGGAAATTTGACCAGAATAGCTTTCTTGTAAGGATGTGCCTCTTTGTAGATACTTCTATTCCAGAAATGCCTGTTTGGTTTTGTTGTGGGGTGTTTTGGTTTTAGTTGTTTGCTTTTATGCCCTAAAATAAGGAGACTTGTTCTTCAAGTTGTTTAGAAACACCTTGCTTTGGAAGACAAGATTTCCAAGCAGACAAAACCCTTGATGCCTCAAAAACCACACTGTCACTTAACTCAAGGTGTAAGGCAAAGCCTGGAGTGTTTTTAGTTTCTGTAGCTATTTTGCATATCCAGAGTTTGACCATGGAAAAATATTTCAATTGTAATTCAAAAATCCTTTGACAGAGAGGAAAGAATAATTTATCATGCTGTGCTGGCTGATTTACTGTACATTTAAGCTCTACTTATCACTTTGAATAACACTGATGGATTTAATCCCAGACCACATGAATGAGCCAGTATTTTCCTCTTTCCCATTCAGTTGTGCAGTACTGTCACGTGGCAAGTGTGCAAACTACAGGGCATCACAAGGTCTAGGAGAATCTAGCCAAAACCTTAGAGCCACTCCTTTGGGAAGCAAATTCTTGTAGCACATTCCACGTATACTTTTGGAAGCTTTTTAGATTCAAGTAGTCACAAGGAATTTGTAGAAGAATGCAATGATTTTGAACAGCTGAGGCTGTTTGAAACCAACTCTGATGGAATGTCAAATTAAAGATGATAGTCAGAAATGATAGTCTGATATCAAGAACCTCCTTCTCAAAAGATAAATTCCTGCTGTCAGGAAATAGTTTTTACCAGAGTTTAAGAGTGAGTCAGAGTAAAGTTTCTCCAAGCTCAATATTCTTGTTTCTGACAGCAGGTAGTAGGGAATGTCTACAGAAGAGCACAGGAATGAGGCAAACATGGTTTTTCCAGAGTGTGCCTTGGGAACACATTAGTATTTCTTTGACATCCACCAGTTTGCTGCTTAGGGGCTTTCTGAACTAGAAATGATTTCTTAGTATTAAATTGCCTTCACAGGATTTGTATTGCACGTGTGTCTATTTGAGCCCATGTCAATTGTAACCTGCAGGAAGGAGTGTCATATCTTCAGTAAAATTTGCATGATGAGCTACCGTCTTTGTTTTGAACCTGCCACCTGCCAGTCCACCTGATAACTCACAGTTCTTGTGTTAGAGTAAGAGAGACGCCAGACCTCTGTCCTGATCCCCCATGGCTAGAGCATACAGATATTCAAAATCAGCATGTTGTTTTGGATCTGGCTAATTTAGAGTAGAATTCCAAATAATATAGCTATCAATTTCTTTTTTTTTAACTTTATGAGAGATATCTAAAAAAACCCTCCACTTAGCTGTATAAATACCAGAGTAATTTAAATTTTCTGGCACAAACATTCCCTACTGAGTTAAAGGTTTACTTCTCTGCCTGAAGTGCAGGCACTTTGTCATTGGCTGACTCTTTAAGTGCTTGTTTAGCAGAGCCTGTAACATCTTTTCTAAGGTCAGAAAGGTAGCAAGACCTCTCTCTTCTCCCTGCCCTCAGAAACACAGTATATAAAGACAAATTGCTGCATTTTAGAAAAAGAAAAGGAAAAAAAAAAAAAAGGAAAAAAAACAGTCCCTGTCCAGAGATGGTAGAAAGCTCCAGCAAGGAACTATTCTGGGATGCAGGTTTATTCATGGTCCAGTTACTTTCTGGGTACCACATTGCCAAATGGAAAGTAGTAAATCCTCTTATAGCTGCTGTCTGGACTGTGTTGTCCTGTTCTTTCAGTGCCTCAATGAGATGTAGTCTGTGAACTTTTCCATGGGAAATTTTGTCTGAGGTAGCAGGAACATAATTAGCCAGGAATCTTATTTGAGCTGTTTGAGCAAGGAAAGGAACTAGTTTAGAAAGGCCTATACACACATGTGGTCTCAGATTGCTCACTGCTCTGAACATTTCAGTTGCTGGCACTGCATTTTTTTGTTGGTTTTAGGTTAGTGACCAGCTAGATCAGTGAGCTCATCTACCTCATTCTGCAGCCAAACAATCAGTATGGATGGCACAAAAGATAGAGTAAAAATTAGAGAGGAAAAATGGGGCAGGGGAAGGCCCCTGATGGATCCCATCTTGCCTGGGGCACAGACATCCTATAATAGTTTTACTGTGTTTTGGAAGCACATCCTAAAACTATTTAGTCATCACTAAATGAATCACTCTGCCTTTGGGCATGCATTTTAGCAAACATCTGGCCTTAGGTTAAAGCCTTTAAAGTTAGACAAGCCACTCCAAGAAGTAGGAGTTCAATTCTTATTTGCGTTCAGTATTTTTTTTCTAGCCCAGATTTTTTTACTTCAACAGCAAAAGCTGAAATCTGATCACACTTCTTTCTGCTGGACTAAAAACCAGCTAAAGCCTGGTATCTTTTCATATGTGGTTGCATCAATAATCAACTTAGCAGCTCTTGGGTGAATTATTAGCAAACTGCTTAAACACCTCAGTCTTTCGCTATACAGTCAGCTTTTCAGAACTAGTAGCATCTTTGTGGGTCCTGTCTGAATCACCCGGTTTGACATCATATTTTCTGCAGTGTGGACACAAGGCCCAGCCACTTCACTGCAGTATCTACATGGAGGAATATCAACATTACATGCTTATTTGATAGTCTGTCTTTATGCAACCACCAAGGCTGTTTTGCACTGTTAGCTACAGCATCACGCAGAGGGCTCATGTGAAGCTGCTTTGCTACCACAACTGCTTTGAGCACTTCTGTATTTCCAGCCCTGGCCCCCAGTTTGCATTCATGACCTTCTTATTTATTTCCTAAAAGTGTGTCTTTTCATGAGTTTCAAATGGAAATGACTTCTCAAGGAATTGCCAGATCTGCTCACGGAAATTAATCATCCTTAGTATTTACTACACCACCCATACATGTCATCTGCAAATTTTACTAGCAATGACTATTCCCGACAATTCAGATAAGGATGTTGCATAGCATTTGGTCAAGAACAGATTGCACTGGGACTAGCTCCATAGTATGATGATTCATTTTTATTTACTTTTGAGATCTGTCAATTAAGTAAGAATTAATGAGAGAAAGTTTTTAATTAGAACTGGATGGCAAACAATTTTTCCACATTGCAAAATCTTCAGGATTTAGTGTTTTTCTCTCCTTTCCCAAAACAGACCAAGAGGCTGAAATCTCAAATTCAGAAGGGGGAGGGGAAAAAAATTAAAAATAAAAGAATGAAAGAATGAGAAAACTGCATGAATGAAAGTCTTCAAGTTTCAAAGCTTGGATAATTTTTATACTTACATGGATTTTATTGTAAAAAATATTTTCCCTACATTTCTGAAGGACAACCACCAAAACTCCTGCCAAAAAAAAACCCCAAAATACAAACAAACATAAAAAAAACAAACAAAAAACATCCAGGACTACATCTGATGAGGGATAGATGCTCAGTGAACTGATCAGACCCCTAATTTGCCATTTATAGCCTGAAGTTAAGGACAAACATCCACTAGAATTAAGACAATTTTTTCATATCCTCCAAGATACCCTGAAATGTTCCCCTTGCCCAAGTAGTTCCAATGAGATCACTCTTTTTCCATCTCTTCTTTTGAGTTTCAGCTGTTTACTTTTCTACAGAATTTTGTTTAACATTCCCCAAATCAGTGTTTGGTGTTTGGGACCCCTACTGGTAAGAATTTAGCTCTTTCCCATAAAGTGTAGAGACCTACCTGTGCCTTAAAAATGTGAATTACAGAGCTAAGGCCCTATCTTTCACTATTTTTCCCTGAACAGCACTTATAAATGTTGTTTAGAATTACAGTCCAGCTATTGTACCAACACTTAACCTTTGCCAACCATACTTTTAAAATAATAAAAACCCCTGATATCTAGTTTGTCTGACAAGGACTATTTTCTACATACCCCCCTGCCCCAATTTAATTTACCTAGTTTGTGGTACTACTCTGTAAATCTTTATGTATCCCATATCAATTTTTTTCTGATTAGGCCCAAGATTTGTGCTGGGATTAAAATCCTAATGTTACTTAGTCACCTTTTTTAAAACTAGTTTAACACTTCTGTGTAGACAAGGCCTAGAACAAATTAAATCAGTGTAAGCTGGTTGTAGCTAGGTTTAAAAATTAATTCCAAAAACATTCACAGCTTTGCATAAATCAAAACACTTCTTATTCTTCCTTGAATTTCTCTCAGAAATGAAAAACACTCTCCATGCATGAGAAGACTAATTCTTGCATGCAAATGCTCTCAAGGAGAAAGTCAATTATTTCAAAAAGATCCACAAAGCAGGAGAGGATGGCTGTGGCTCAAACATGAGGAAAACAGAGTATGTTGCCATGTGCTGGGTACACCCTGGACGTATTTCAAATGCAACTTATCCCATAGGTTTGAGATATTGTGGGCAGCATAAGAGAAACCTTCAAAGCCTTGTTTTGAAACTGTTAAAATTCAATGACAACATCTGCTGCCTTAGAGTTAATGGCATTGTACCAGCAATTGATTCGTTTAGTAAAACAAGAAGAAATTCTGCACCCTGTGAATATTATCTGGTTACTGTGATGTCCCAGGACACCAGTGTAAGTATCTTGTAGCCATGAATGTATTTACCCTCACAATATGCCTGCGAGGTAGGGAGATATCAATACCCTCATTCTACAGATGATTAAATAAAGTGTGAAGAGACCTATTTCGTATCCCTTAACAGACTTGCTGAGTAGTAATCTATAATCTGTCTACTGTAAATACTATATATTTTATGTCTTTATGCCTTGATGCAAGTTTATGGCTCTTACTTGACTCCAAATATTCTGACAGGCTCAGGAAGGAAATATTCATCATCAGGAAATTGGGATACCCCTGATTACAACCAGGCAAATGCTAAAGCAATATGTTGAGCTTTATTAGAGCCCAAAAGAGAGTAAAAGTTTTGATATATTGCAACTTTTTACAAATTATTTATTCACAGTCTCAAAGGGTGAATGCAAGGGAAAAGCAAGACAAGTCTGGGCCAAAAATTAAATTTTCATTTTTTGAAATGGTTGGATAATTTCCAGCATTCTTCATCTTTCCCATCTAAACTGGGAATTCTGGTTACTCTACCACAGTTAAAGAGCTAAACCTCAGAAAATTGCCTCAAAAACTTAATATGTTCAAGTTGTGTAAGAAACCTTAAACATGGATAAAATCTAATTGCAGAGCTGGGAGATTTTCATAAACTGTTATGCAGCATTAACAGGTGTTTTGTACCTCTTTGTAGATGAGAAGCTTTTTCATACACAACAACCAATGTCCATGAAGAGCTGATCATGAATATAGAGAAATGAGAAATGTTCCAGTAAATCTAACAGCAACAACAACAAAAAAAAGACAGACAAAGAAATGAGATATCTCTGATCCAATGAGTAGTGCCAGGTGCAGTGGCTGGCAACAAAACACCTTGTCACCTTCCTCTGTGTCCGATGCACATGACTTTTTACTGTGTGTTGATTGACAGAAGGGCCAGTATGTACCAGTGCTTCATGAAGGCAGTGTCTCAGCCATAAGTGGGGCAGAATACAAATGAGGTGCTGTCTGGTGCACTTTATCTAGCCCTAGATACCTGCTGTTGTGGAATGCTGCTGCCACTTCACTGAACATCTGACTGCCTACGATTTAATAGAAAATGTGGCAGAAAGCACGGAGTTCCCATCAACAGAAATATAGCAGAAAAGGAATCTGACCTGAAAAATCTACCTGAAGGACTACTCAGAAAAACCTTACAGACAGTTAGCAGGTGGTGTTGTCCTCCTGGATATGTTTTTATTGTTTCCATTGCTGTTTGTGTTAGCTACACTTGCAAACCATTTCTTCCACTTTACATGATCTTCTATTGAAATCATAACACTGAATTTGTGACACCACAATTATTTCCATGGCAACTGGCTACTGTCAAACAGAGGCACTGCGAGGATGGCAGAGCAGGAATGATACAATCAGCAATTTTAGTCCATCCAGTGAATTCCAAGCTGCTGGAGAGGGCACATGGTGGCAGGAAGGCCAACACAAAAAACCCTGCACTTATCAAACCTGCTTATAATGAAAGTAGGAATAATGAACTTCAATCATCTCCAGCTAATGAACACTCCGTTTGTTACATCCTTCCAATAATAATATATATTTAAAACCCCACATTGTGACAACAGTAGCAAGCCTTAAAAAGGCAAGTTTTGGGTTCCAGCCCATGAAAATACGAGCATGGGCAAATCACCTCTCTGTCCTTGTGTCATGTACTAATCAACATAAATTCAATTGGAGGCAGATTTAAGCAAAGACAATTGACTTTCTGTCCATTCCAGAAAGAATTCTGATCATTTAGCAAGAAAATATCATGTCAGGATTTAATAAAATGCATTTAAATGTCATTCACATAATGGTGGAAGTCCACAAGGTTTGGTTTTATTTTTTGTTTCTTTTTTTCCCCCTTGTTTTTTTTATTTTACTTTCCTTGTCTCTTTAGTGATGCTCTCCATTACAACCCTTTGAAAAATAAGTGTGAAACAGAGCACAAATGTGAGAGAATGTCAGTGAAAATCTAAGAACTGTGACACAACTTCAAGGAGGTTTTGTAGCCACTTAAATAATAAAAGTACATAATGAGAGAAGTGTGATTCACTTGGCTATATATAATCAATTATCAAACGTTACAAAATAAGATAGCAACAAGAATGTTATCTCATTTCTTCTAGATATGTTATGCAAGTGTCAGCTCCACCTTCAGGTTTCCCCCTGCACCCATCTTCAGAGTGATGATGATCTAAACTACTCAAAGACAATTATGTGAGCTATAATCTATATAGTAGTGCCCTTCAAATGTTCTGTAAACCTTGCTGCTGTTGCTGAGCTTGAGAGTTTTTGGTGTTTGTTGGTGGTGGTGGTTTTTTTTTTTTCTTATCTGTATACTGACAGAAAACTGCCTACTAATTATACCTTGCGTACTATAGTACCTAACTGTGCTTCTGCATGGCCTTTGTGCGGTGTGACAAGCAAAGCAAAAAAGACACAGACACTACCTTGGTAATCAAGATCCTCAGCAGGTGTAAGTGGATGTCATAGCTGAAGTTATGCTGGTTTACACCAGCAGAGGATAGAGCCTTTTGACCTTTACATTTTTATTAGCAGATCTCTGTCATCCCAGTGTAATCTAGAGGCCCTTATTCTATCCCTTTGTCTTCCAGGAAACATCTGAAATAAGCATCGTGCTCTCTGGAGACAGAGAAAAGACTTTTCATCATCCAAAGCCCTGTCAGGTAGCTGATTATCTGAGAGTGTATGCTTACGCTGACTTGCCTCCATCACTCACAGTGAGCACGAGGACAAATGCTGATCACAATTCACTGTGCCTTCCTGCTTCCAACTGTGGGTAACTGAATTTAGCTGATATTTCCAGATTAGCTGTACTCCAGTGCACATAGCTAAGCCTTGCTTGTACAAGGTGATACTTGGAATGTTTGGAATCTTATTGATAATTCAAGCTAGAATCTTACGACATTTCAAAATTTTAATTTCCCTGTCTTTGTTATCAGATAAAAGAATACATGATTCTCTTTCTAAGCAGGACTGAGTAACCTGGATTGCCTTTTCACTATAATTTTAGGCTTAACTTCATTTGTTTTTTTGACTTCCCATTATTGAACTTACAAAATGTTTGCTAGATTTAAAAAATAATTCTTGTTTCCTACTAACAATGTCTCCTCACAATAATGATGTACAAAGTACCATTTGTTATTTTCAAAGCATGGGTTTTCATATGGCTCTTGTCATAAATAGGACATTTAATATTGGATTCATTGTTAAACCAGACGGCATACAGAGCTGGCAGCATTTTGCAGCAAGGCACACAGCCTGTTTTATCAATGAGTTCACAAACAATCAATAAAATCTTGGGAAGAAAAGCACTCCTTCTTGCCCAAATGGCAACAGAGATCCATCACAGGAGTTTTATCAGTGGATATGACTATGCTTCTTTCATCTCAATCAGCTACTAAAAAAAAAAAAAAGTTTCAAAAAGTCACATTGTCAGGTGATGGCGGTAAAAGTTGAAAGGGTTTTTTGGAAGGTTTTTTTTGACTGCACTACACTGAGAGATAGGAGCTGTGCTTTAAAGAACTCATTCTGAGAAATGTTTTGGTGTGTCCAATCAATGGCAACACAAAGTTCCAAGAAAATATGACAGATTCTTAGTAGATGCAACAAGAACTGTTTTCAGCAAGGTTTTCCTCTCAGGTACATTCTTTGTACAGTGTTTCTTTTGGGTCTGCTTTTTCAAAAGTATCATAGTTTATTTCTGCATCTGTTATTCTGGTTGTTACTTGAAGCATTTTCAGATCCAATGGTGCTCCTTTGGGAAGCATCAGAATTGTGCACATCTTTCTACCCTTAAATCTTCAGCCTCATCAGTATTTCATACCTGTTCCTACTCACAGGATCAAAACAAGCAAAATGCTTTAGGAAAAAATAAAGTAGTTTTGTCTTTAAACCCTCAAACCATCTAGTTTTGTGATGCATTTTGATAAGGTGACACTAGAGATAAGTCAGATAAGTGTGAGTTCAAGCTGACTGCCGCTACCAGATTCACCTAGAAGTCACTGGTAAACCTGCATCCATCTCCACAAGCTTGAGGGCTGATGCCCTGAGCAGGAGAGCCCACACACAGTCAATCATAGGACCAAGTCCTCATTATTGTGGTTCTGAAAATCAAGTTGCAGATGAAGACCAGCAAGATGTGGCTGAAAGGAAAAGTAGAAATGTCGACTGTGATCCCTCCTTGGCACGATGGGGTTGTTTTTAGGTCAAACTCACCAGCCACTGGCCATTTACCATATGAATGGAAAAGATATGCAGTGGGATTTTGTGAGGAGACACCCAGTCTTGCCTGATGTCTTTGTTTCAGGACAGAGGTTTGGCTTAAAACGTGCACAGAAGCAGATCGCATAGAAAAGTTAAAAATGGTGTAATTCTGCCATCCTTGTTGGAAGACTCAAAGATATCTCTGGAATAATTGTATAGAAAATGCATTGAATTGAAGAAGCAAATTGTTCAAAAGTAGAAATACTCAGGAAATTGCCATGGGAATTCCCCATGATTTTTGGAACAAATAGATGATTCAAAAATTCTGGATGAATAATGAGTAATTCTTTTGCCCAGAAGTTTTAATCATTTCAAATTTAAAAATGTGTTTTCAGTTGATATTTTTAACAAAGAAGTTTTCTGCACCCTGGTTTTGAATGGACATTTTTCCTGTGTTTTTTTTTTAATCAAAAAAATGGAATGAATTTGAAAGACTAGAAAAAATAAAAATTTTTGTTTCTTCTAAAAGTCCATCCAAATTACTTTTTCTCATTATGAATAGAGACTGATAGATTTGACTGAAATTAGAGTTCTCTCTAAAAATTATCACAGACTAATTTTGGTAGGATTTTTTTTTTTTTTTAATTTTCCTGGAAAAAGTTTCTGACTGCCACTTACAGCACTGGAATTCCTTATGCCTTTTTACTAACCCTCAGCATTGACATGCTATTATTACTTATGCAAATCACTTAGCTTGCTTCTACTTTAATATCTTCTTAGTGAAATACCAATAATTTCGTAGGTCAGAGAAGAGTTCTGAAGAATATTTATTAGCTACTCGGAACACAGAGAGCATGGCTTCTCCAAGACTGGCATTAAATTCATACAATTATATTTGTTTCTTGGCATTATTCTTGATACACACCTTTCTAACACAGATAAGAATTGGACCTTTACAGTGGTAAACTCTGAAGTGTTTATTATTTGATTCATTCCCAAACCTCCTAGTTACAGCTACTGTTTGTGTTCCCAATATGAGCCCTGAGCAGTGCAATTTCATCCATATGCATTTGGTCTTTTAAGTCTATACAAACTCAGTGTCTTTTAATGTTTGCGAACCATATAAAACAATCTTGATTGAATTTTGGTTTGATTCTAACATAGGTTTAAGACGGTCCCAAAGGAGATTTTGTATAAAACTGACAAATCTTTAACTATGCTCAAGATGTATTTTTCCTTCAATTTTTGTACCTGTTGGTACAGTATAATTGCAATCCTTCCTCCCTGGAGGATAAATCAGAAGATCATGACAGTACGATTGGAAGCAGTCAGGCATCTTCCACAGATTGATATGTTTTGCTTCACTCACTCTTCTCCCCCCGCTGCTTTCCTACTTTTATCTCCAGATTTTCTTAGTCTGATTGCTTCAGACCATACACTGTGAGTGAGTGATGTCAATGGCATGCCTCATCCACATAAACCTTGTAGCAGCTAGTGAAATACAGCTTGACAACATTCCTCGAGCTTTTCTCCATACCCTATCTGATGAAAGACAAAATAGTTATATTAGCCACACCTTGAGGCTTAAAGTGCCAGCAGCAAAATGCATGTTTTTCTGAAGACTTGAAAAAAAATTTATGAACCTTATAAATAGTTTAAAGTCTTTATAAAGAATATTGTTAAAATGTATTTGTAGAACTGCTCTTCTTATGTAGCAAATTGATTCCCATGGTTCATTAAGTAACAAAACAATGTATGAGGTAATCATGAGTCACCACGTTACTGTACAATATAAAATTGTTGGTAGACAGATACCTTTGGAAGGTGATCTCTTATTCTGTGTCAGTTTAGATCAATTTCAAAATAATATTTGTTAGCTTAAGCAATCATTAAAATTATTTGGTAGGACCTGTACAAGTTATCTTATCAAAAGAAATACACTAAGCAGCTATCCTTGCTGATTATTAATGCCTGTGAAGTATATTCAGTAATGATAAAGTAGATGAACACTGACTTTTAAATTGATTAGCCAGTAATTGGCATTAAAAGATGAGTGCATTCCCCATAATTTCTACATTTAAAAAATTCCTTTGTTGCTTTTTTTTTTTTAATTTCTCATGATTTGCATAATACTCATAGCTAGTAATGGTCAGACAAATCAGTGTGACTAACTAGAAAGCAGCAGTAAGAGAATGGTAAGTGTGGTCAAAGGTATGGAGCATTTGCAGAAGAGCAATATACTTTATAATGGAAAATAGCTGATGGATACATTTTTGAAGACCTTCAGAACTACAAGTATGAAAAATGTTAATAGGAAGCTATTTTTTTATTTTACTTTTCCTCCAAGGCAAGCATTAGGGTGTTTTGAATAAAGTTAGTGTACAGTTTCAGATTTAGAAAATAAACTGAGTTTTCAGACCACATGAAGTTGAGATATGGAATCCCATGTTTCTGGGAAGTTTGCAGTTAAAAGCAAAGAAGAGATAAATCAGTGACTGTCAAGATCTGGAGCTGCAAGAATTCAGTGCTTCTGGGAGGTGTGCCACAACCTGCTCCGAGGTTCTTACACCTTCCCCTGTATACTTGTAGCTGTTAACTGTTGTGGAACAAATCCTGCACTTTATGAAGCTCTGATCAGACTCAGCAGACCTGTCTTATATTTGCTTACATGCCAATATACTGCATTACTGAACTCTTCATCGTGATGCATTGGACAGACAGAAATTGTAATGACATTAAGTAAAGCTTGTGTTAGACACTTTATGAATGTTAGTCCATTGCTTTTATCCTGTATGTAATTACCAGGCCAAAATTACCTTTTTTGGAAGCTGAGCAGAAGTGTTCAAAATTTTTTTTCCTGATTGTGAAGATCAGTAAAGTTCCAATTCAAATTAGATACATGTTAAACAGGCCCAGTACATGTAAAAGATATACACCTCTTAGGAGGCCTGCAGTGGAGGATGGTTAAGCATCATTGAGTACCAACACAGCCAGGGAAAATGGAAAATAGCAGGTGTATATATTATCTTTTTCTTGAACATAATCACACAGCTGATTCACAGCAGATTGTAGCAGAAGTGGCTCTTTCAGATGCACTGAGGATGGAAACAGCAGGAAAGTGTTTTTTTAAGAAAAAGTCAAGAAAGATAACCTTTGCTGAAAAGTCACTGCAAGCAAAAAGGCAGGGGGAGAGGAACAAGACGTGACAAGTTCAGATCATGTGCAACTTCATAAGAAAATTGCTTTTCTAAGGCATTTCATGGACATGAGTGTATCTCAATGAGCAGACTGTAGGAGATGCTAGAGAAACAGGACTATCTGGAACTATCCAACATCTATTCAAGCCAAAATCAAGATCATCTGATTACAGTGCGATGAGAAGCCCATACTAGAGCCATCTCTCACTAACTGACTGTAGTTTTTAAGTCAAGTACACCTTGTTTAGCCACATGAATAAGTATGCACATACATAAACAGTCCTGGTTTTTAAAAGAGGTGAATAAAAGGCTAAATATAATTAAATATGAAATATTCATTAATTCTTATAAAACACATAGGAAAAATAAAATACAAGGTACTAATAATCTCTTGGTTACGAGCACCCTAATCTAAAATTTATTCATTTCCAGGCACCTGTTGTGGACAAGGATAATATTCCTTTTTCCTATGTCAACCAATCTATTAAGATTTAAGTACCATGAATAGCTTGAAAAATTTGATTTCCCAACCTGTGCTAACCTACTTTGCTAAATTTACTCACTAATATAATGAAATTGAATAAAAGATCACCCACCCATGTTAATGCTAAACAGCATATCAGAGCCAGAATAGAGCAGCATCAATGTTGATTTGTGCTTAAGATAATGAAATTTGAAAGTCTAGAAATGATAAGGTTGTTTATAACAAGTTCATCTCTGTGAAATAATTGCATCCAAGTTCCCATAAACATTAAAGACAGACATTCTGCTGCAGCTGGTTGAAAGGGTGGTTTGATTAAGGAATACGGATAACATTTACAGCTTCAGAAGAACTTCAAAAGACTATCAGAGAAATCAGGGAATTTTAAAGACAGAATACAATTTCCATACTTAAAAGCATTATTTTGCCTCAGACATCTAATTTAGATTATATACCAGAAGTCTATAATAAACCTCCCACAAAGAAATAATAGCACACTGCACACACTATGGTTGCTCAACACCCCATTTAAATACAATTACTGGCCCTTTGCCAGAAGCTAGGCAGCATTTCTTTCCATAACAACAGTAAGAGAAAGGTCAGGATAATATTTTTGCAGCAAAGCCTTTCCTTAAGAAGGATTCAGGATTACATTGTGGATTACATGATTTGAAATATGGTACTTCCAAGTTAAAATTCACCTGGATCATCGCTCCCCTTCCCTTGAGATTAATTCTATGGTTTGGAAAGCCTACACCTGCTCCTTATACACCATTCCCCCCAGTATTTAGTCAGAATAGAGTTGCTTCAATTGCTACTTTAGCAAGTGTGTAAATGAGAAGCAGCAAATGTTCTTGCTAATTCATTGAGAACATACCTCAGGATGTATTTAATTAAAAGCAATGAACTAAGCTAATCTACCCAGTTCATTTCATCGGATTTGGTCTAGTAAGCAACCTTTCAGTTGCCAGAATATTTAAAGGATGATATACTGTAGTGTTTTACCTTTTTAAAAATCTTTTAAGAATTTGTTTAGTACTGTTTGCATGTTAGTATAAAAGCTAATATATTCTTTTCTAGCATTGTTTTACAGTCTGCTAGGAGCTAGCTAGCTATTGTGTATGACTGGTAAACTAACAGCATCTGGTTTTGAGGATTAAGCTTGCAAAAGCATATGCAGATGAGTCACTTTGATCATGTGAATGATTTCATTCAACTTCTGTTAAATGCTTTGAATCACAGTCTCCCTCAGAATCATAATCCAGGGAGAACAATGTTACTAGTTCAATAAAACAGCTAAAATGGATCAAGTAGCAGGCATAATTGAAAGTTTTAAAAAGTCAACATTCTTTTTAGCAGCTCAATAGTTTGTGAGAATGATTTGAATAATTAATTTTTTTAAAAAGTCCCTTAAGAAAGGCAAAAATTTCCAAAAACTGACAAATCTTCACTGGACGCCATGTAAACACATGGAGACCTGTTATTTTGTGAAGTCACCATGCTATTCAGTTTGCTTGTGGGTACCAGTGTTTATGGAATCATAAGCATACATGTCTGCAAACCTAATTTTTTTGGAAAATCTTTACACAAAAGAGCTGGGAACCTGTTACCACAAAAGTTATCCTGAATGTTCACACTCATTCAGGAACATCCATTGGATTGATTGTACTTGACTGGATTGGGTTGGATGACAGGATTTTTCTCGAGTCAAGGGATTAGAAGCATCACTTATGATCCTCAGAGGATGGAGAAACCTAGGCTTTTACTTCATAGCCTGAAGACACCCTAGTAGTGGACAATGGAGCTAGAAAAGACATTCTCAGACCCTGGGAGGTGTCTTTTTTTCCTGCATTTTTTCGGCGAGTAAAGATCAACTTCAAACACCGGGCATTTGGATGTTTTAAAGAAATGTACAGTAAATGCAAAGTATAGCACTTTTTATGAGAGTAGCAACTTAATAATACACCATCCTTGTTATCAAGAAAAACAAGAGCATTCAGAACAAACTGCAAAATAATTTTCTTTACATACTTTACACTGAGTTTATTTTTTTGTTCATTTCCATAAAAAAAACCCCAAAACCAATAAATTCTGTGATTTCTACATTTTATTTAATAACTTGTAAGACCTGTCTTGAAGAACGGACTCAGCCATGGAAGGAAACACAAGACATGTCTCACAAAGGCATTCCTAGTGTTTTTTCTGTATGTTACAGGAGACTCTATTAGTATTAATGTTCTAGAAAAGCAGTCTTAAAGAAACGCATATTTCATGAAAGGGAATGTCCACAGTAAAATTGCACTATACCTGATGGATCAGCCATTTGACCTCCTTCAGAAAATCATACTATTGTGTCATTCTTGGGAGGATGAAGATTTCCACCCCCTCTTTTTAATATTTTGGGGGGGACAAGGGTAGACAAGGGTGTGTTCTCAGGAAATAATGTGGGGGCTTTGAAACTGGTCCTGCATGTAGTAGCTGAAGGACTGGTTACAACAGCAGCATGAGGGTTAGAAAAGACCTTCAAGATCAGCAAGTTCAACCTTCCATCAAACTCCATCATAACTAAACCATATTGTAAAGTGCCACATCTACTCGAATTTTGAACACTTTCCTGGGAAGCTCATTCCAATGCTTAATCACTCTTTCACTGAAGAAATATTTCCTCATATCCAGCCTGAACTTCCCCTGGCACAACTGTGGTCATTTCCCCTTGTTCTATCCCTAGATGCCTAGAAGAAGAGGCTGGGCACAACCTTGCTCAGCCTCCTTTTAGGTGGTTGTAGGGAGGGATAAGGTCTCCCCTGAGCCTCCTCTTCTCCGGACTGAACAACCCCACTTCCCTCAGCACCTCCTCATAAGATTTATGTTCCAGACCCTTCACCAGCTCCACTATATTTCCCTGGAGATGCTCCAGCACCTCAACGTCTTTCTTGTAGGGAGGGACCCAAAATTGACCACAGGATTCAAGGTGCATTAGAGTCTTGACATGTGGAATATGTTAAAGGATGTTGACACTGATAGCACCTCAGTCTGCTGGAGCAAGGCATGTTGGTGTGGCTGCATTTGGCAAACAGATGTTGTATATTTGAATACTGCTTTGTGCCCCAATGTGGTGCTGGGGTTTTTTTAATTTCTTTTTAATTTTTCATTTATAGAAATTTTTGGGAAATATCTTGCATGTTAAAGATGGATGAAAGGCTTAGTTTCCGAACACATTAAGAATTTGGAAATTTTTTTTCAAATGTAATTTTAAATTATCATGTCATCAAAATTAATTATCCTGACTAATAATTCATTTTCAATAACATTTTTCAACCTAGAAAAGAGTTTTGCTACAAAGGCTTTTGATTACACAAAAACATTACAGAGATAAGTTCTTACTCATTTCTGTATATATATATATATTTAGCAATAATGTTGACAGATTAATAACCCATGATAAGTATAGCTAAAGATGGTCATTGTCCAGATAGGTCTGGGAACAAAAGAACTTCAAAGGAGGAAGAGGAGATTGTCAGGTGATGGAAACAGCATTTTAAAGCTCCTACTCCTGAACATCTGCACTATGGTAATCACCAAATTTACTATGCCTAACACTGTCTCCACTCACATTTTGCAGAGTTTGAGTTTAAAACATACAAATCCTGAATGAAGTCAAGAGAAAAACAGTCATTTTGCTTTCAAAATATTCTTATGAACTTGTTCCTGCTCATTTTGAGGAGAATGATGTCTTTGTACTCATCTCTCTCAATTCTTCCCTGCTGTTGACAAGTTTAATCTCCACAGTTCTTTCCATGTAGCATGGGTGGCCCAGTTTACTAATTTCTCACTTCTACCATCTACCTTAGAGGTGGAAGAATGAAGCAGATGCTCAGCTGATGTCTCAAGTGGACATACTGTGTGAATTTCAATGGATCAGGATTAGGAAGCTACTTTATCTTTAGGCAGTATATACATGTCACTTGCCCAAATCAGATACATTTAATAAGTTTCTAACTAAAAAAATCACATTTGTCACTTGGAAAATACATCTCATAAGATATAATTACTGAATCTTCTAGATATGTGGTAACACTAGGAAGAAATATATGCATGTTGAATAATATCCTTCTGTGTGTATGTCCATGGCTCCAAAAATTCTGATAAATTTTAGCAGAAAGTTCTAAATTAAGCTTTGCTTTGTTATTATTTTTCCTTCTTTGACAGTTTTCTGACTACATTTTATATTTTTTTCTACTGCCTCTTTCTCAGTTTCTCACAGCATGTATCTCATATGATGCTATCTTTTCTCACAGATTCCTTGCCCTTAGTTCAAAAGTTTCCTGGGATAGGGCAAACGTTATTATGGCATGTAAAAATGATAGTTTGATAGATTAAGAAGTTATTTAATTCTAAATAGATATTCTAAATCAATTCCATAGATATGAAGACTAGTAATCTGAGAGGTTAGATTCAATTTTAAATTAATTCCAAAATCTCCAACTTGAACTTTAAATCTGTTCAATCTAACAGCTTGTGAAAAGCTGGATGTGCTTTTAACTTCAGTGGCAATGAACAGCACTCAATAACTCCCAATCTCCCAGCCTAGTATGCGTCCACAATATTGAAATAATCTGGGAAACCTCCTTTTGCCTCCAGTAGTATTACAATGAGGCAGAGTGTAAGATTCAAAATGAATAATACTTGACAGTCCTTGTGATTGCCCTCTTTTCTCTGTTAAGGAGAAAAAAAAAGAAAAGGAATACTTTGAATAGATTAACTCAGAACTCATCAAAATATGGGCAAAAAATAGATCAAATCTGGCCTTTATAAAAGATCTAATGTTTATGCAATGTCTTAAGCAAATCAGCAAGCTTTAACAGCAGCAAGCCCAAATCACTGAGTGTTTTGCTGGAAGTTGCTGGTCTAAGACTACACTGCTCGATCCACAGCAAATACTGCAGCCTCAGGCTTTCTTGCTTCCACACCTGCAGAGAAAGAACAGTCCAAAGGAAGCTGCTTTCACTAAACTTAAAAGATTTGGGTAGTACTAACTGATCTAAAAGAGAGTTATGCCCACAAAGGAACATTTGCCTACACACAGCACTGCAGAGTGCCTTGCAGCAACTTGTTTTGACAATGGTGTTAACTTATCTTGTACCCTCTCTTTCCTACTAAATCTGTGCCACCAAGAAAAGCCATATTTATTGCTCTAATTTTTCTTACAAAACTTTCCCAAAACAGCTATTTTATATGGACTTATCTTTTGCATGAACTTGTCACACCTTTGCCATCCGAACTTGTAGGATGTCTAACCTTGAGCAGAGTTCAATTTTTCAAGTTGTTCTAATTTTTGATTCTGAAGTACGTATGAGGTAACTATTCTCAGTATGACAAGTCCTCATGCTATCCCACCAAGAAAAACAATGAGAAAAAGAAAGAAATACAAATTTATCAGTTAGAGTTAATAAAGATATAATAATTCTTAATTAATAAAACTCAGTACAATTTAAACACACACAAACAGTGATAACAGTCTTGTTTAGTGAATGTAAAAAAAAGACTTGGGGTCTTATTCTGAAATTAGTTACACGTTAAGTTCCCTGTCTCTGATTTTGATACAGGTTTAATGAGAACAGTTTTAACATGACCCTTTAGGTTAAGATACGAAAACAATTACTGTTTTGTCATCCAGAAAGTATCTGCATGTTGTCTAGTATGACCTACAGAGAGTATTCATCTAACAACCTGTTTGGCTTGGTCTATATAAGCAGTGAATTTCTATATGAGGGTGGACCAGCAAAAAGTCTGATCCTGTGTGAAATCAAGCCTACAGACATCCTTTAGCAAACCTTGTTATCTCTGTCTTCTGTCTTGTCCAACATTTTTTGTGGACTCTCAAAAATTGCCAGGGAGAAGAGCAATCTCTTGACCTCATTAGTCACCCCTTTTTCAGTGCAGTAACTCATCCATGAAGCTGAGATCAGAGTTTTGACAATAATCTCTGAGTAAACAATCTAGTCCTGTCTTCTAACTCTTCCATGCACCCATTCTTACGTCAGCTGTTGGTGCATTAGATGGATATAAAACCTAAGTCTTCATCTGCAACCAGTGCAGGCAAATAAGAGAGGTCTTACAAAACGGAGCAGCTGGTCCTGAGAATTAGGTATCCAAGATGGATTTTACTGTGAGTCTGGTCCTCTGAATTCAGCACCCATTGCGTTTGCAGTACATTAGGTACCCTCTGGAGCACAGGAGCTGAAAGCAAGCCTGTTCATACACTTCAAAATTATGTTTCTAACATGGACCATGTCAATGCAGACACGCTCAAAAGTACCATTCACAGACATGCAAGAAGAGTTCATTCTGCATAGTACAAAGAAAGTGGTGGGGGTAGCTCTGGTGTGGTATGCAAATTAAGGCATGCTCAAAGCTTTTATCATCTTATGTGTTGCACGATGGATGGAAACTGGATTCAGTTTCCAGGTCTGTTACTTACTTACCCCATTGTCACTAATAGTAAAAAGTGAGGGGAAATGTTAACCCAATTAAGTCCCTAGAAGTACTTCCCTTCTTGAGCTGAGAGCATAATTTTTCTGCTCCTTACATTTGACTTGTTATTAAAGTTGAGCTAATGTGTTGTTCTCAATAAGAATTACTAAAGCAGAGGGAAGGGAGCAAAGGAAAATAACCTTTAACTCCTCAGTTTACAATGTTCTTTTTTATCTCTGTCTTGTAACATCTGTGGTGACACAGGCATATGTTTCTCTGTAAAAGCCATAGCTGCACACCAGTATTGATGAGAATTCTCATTCCTTCTAGTCCAAGTGGAATCAATAAAACATGAGGGAAAACAGAGATCAACTAAATTAATCTAATGTCTAACTTATTAACTACAACAGATTTAACAGTGTTAAGAATACATCTTTGTTTCCTTGGGAATAGTTCATGAATTCTTAGTCAAGAACATGTGGTTTTTCAGCTTTCAAATATTTGAGGAAGGTAAACAACCAAGAATTTCTGGTGTTTCTTTGCAATACATTACTTATTTGAGGTGAAAAATACATATATCAAATATTTTCCCACTTGAATGATCTTCAGTTTTGTTATCATTTATTAAATTAGTTATTAATTAAATTTTAATTAGTTTGGTTGTTTTAATATTAAATTAAATTAAAAATAATTTAAAAATCGTTCAAACTGAGTTTCTGATTTCAAGCTTTTATTGAAGATAAAGAAAATTGTCAGTAACACTTCTTACTTTTTTATATAACTAGTAAAGGAGAGAGTAACAGATATACAGTATGTGGGAATCCAGCAAAGTCAAAGCACTGTAAGTTATGGCTTACAAAGGTATACTTGCAGTTATTATGGGAGTTACATCAATGATTTATTTTTCACAATGTATCTTTTTTTTCCTAAAACAGTAGAACTGTTAATTTAATACAGGCATTAAGTCATGGGATTTTTTTCAGTGCCTTTACTCTTGACATCCACATTTCTATAGTAGTTGTTTTTTGCAGCTATAACAATGAAATTCGCTTCCTGGCGTTATTATTAAAGATTCCAACAAGTCCTCCAACTTTATTTAATTTCAGTAAATCAGAACAATTCCTTAAGTCCATCATAAAATAGAATTTGGCAACTTATAAATTAAATAACTTAGGTACTAATTTTCTATAGTCTGACTTTTAAGTCTTTTGTCAGTTTCTTTCTGTAGTGTCTTGTACAGCAGCAGTTGAAATAAATGCAATGAGCGTTGGCTAAATCTTTCATTAAAGTTAAACTTGCATTACAACTTTAGAATTAAAGACCAACAAATTTGATGTTGATAGCAATTTTGACAGATGAAAAACTAGCAGCCATGTCCTCAGACTTCAGCCACGGAGGTGTAAAAACTCTCAGGACATTGAGGACTGGAAGACTGAATTCTGACAGAGTTTCCTACATTGAAATTTAAATATTAAACACTCATCCAGTGGGGAGTGCCAGTGAAAACCTTTCTGTCATGATGCTAAAGCCTGCGCTAATACAGATGTGTGTGTCAATTAACCTCTCATCATACATTACTAGGTTAGATATTTTGTAGTCTCTATGGAAAGTTGAGAGCATACACAAAATCCACAGCACCAAAAAATATGCAAAACTACTATCTTGTATACCATGGAAGCAATATTTTTTAATGGCCTTAAATGGTTTTGCAAAGACTGATAACTAGAAACAAGAGCACTGGTGGTACTAATCCCTAAAAGAATTCTGAATGACATTCTCATAGTTTACTCCTCCTGTGGCTGAATAGTCACGAAACCTAGAGAAAAAGTCATGGGGATTTGTACCTAAAGTGTAACTCCAAGGAAAAGTAAGTAGGAAATTTTGGAATAGTGGTTGCTCTGGAGACCACAGAATTCACCTGGCAGGCTGGGTCCCAGACCTTTGGAATCATGACTGGTCACAACTGTGCTGGTGAGACACTGAACCAGCTAAGCAAGGGAGCTGCTCTTAAAGCAGGAGCTGTAATTTTGCTATATATTTATCTTACTTATAACCTTTTGCTTTGAGTCTTGTGACTAAGGGCTCAACCTTGTATGTTAGTTAATATAGCCTAGTTTTGGTGTTATGCCTGGAGCTGGGAGTCAGGGAGAGTCAGAGTAAACCCATGTGCTTCATCTTCCCAGACACAGAGAAAGCAAAACTGCTTGTGTATTCATTTCTCCTCTAGGAACATGCACTCAGAGACATATTTAGGAAACCTGGGAATGGAGAGTTCTCCCTGCCAAGCTGCAAAGAATTGTGCAGGAGTGCATGCACTTTACAGGTCCTTGAAAACCTTGCCACAGCACAACCATATAAAGGTATAGTTTGAAATACAACTTTGGCTGGGAGTCAGCTGAAGGCGCTCAGGTCTAGACACAATGCAAATAATGAGTAACCATTCTATATCCAGTACAAACTTGCTAAAATCCAAATGGAATAAGCTATGAATGCAAGAATTAAGGTATCCCAGTCAGAATCCTCCTCCTTTCTCTCTGTTCATTCTCTGATTGTCACATGCTAACAATTTACTAACTACAGCTTCCCTAAGAAATGCAGTGACTTCTGTCTTCTAATTTTGTCCTAGATAAAATATTCTATAATCATAGTTCTCTCACAAGGCCAGACCACATCACTCTCTTTTCCAATGCTTCTGCCAATGTTGTCTCATCATCAATTTTCCCTGTCAGCATCAAGCATTAGCGGGACTCTATTCCCTTTCTTCACTTTTGTGACCCTTCAGTCCCTGAAGTCCTCTTCAAGTTCCATGAAATCAGTAAGTGAAATCCCTGTTGGCTGTAGGAGGAACTCATCAGGACCTGGTAAAGTAACCATCTTACCACTCCCTTTGATTTCTATCTCATTCTTGTTTGCACGCTTTCTCCCAGCCACTTTTCTTAATCCAAAAATCATTCTCTAGTCCAGGTTAATTCATATTTCACTGTCACATAGACCCTAACACTTAGCTATTCCCACTAATGCTGAAAACAAAGCTGTTACTAAACTGACAAGCCACCTTTTGTGTCCCTCTCTGCTATAAGAGTGAAATGGTGCTGATCTGTGTGCACTGCCAGGGACTACAGAAGCAGAATCTCATCCAGGGCTCTGAACTGGTCAGGATTCAAAATAACCCCCAGAGGAGCAGAGGCAGCACAACGTGCTCACACCTGGCTGGAAGATTAAATAGATTTGTGAGGTCTTTTTCTATCTTAATTCTCTCACCAAAAATACAATTGTAAATTTTAATCAAATTCAGAAGAACATGTTTGTGTGAGAAAAGCGGTTATTCTAGCCCTAGAACTAACTCTTCCTAAACCATTTGCTACAACATGGTCTAGCTGTCAGCAAACCCGAATGTGAGTCTGTGATAACCCTTTCTTTTCATCTACTGTTCTCCTGAATTTAACTGTTTAACTTAGGGATTTTTTATATTTTTTTTTAATTTTCTAGGGCAAAATTTTCGGTTTTAATTTCAAAGACAAATACTTCTTGGATATTTTTGAGGTGAAAAAGTATCATTTAGATTAAACAGTGTTTCATTACACTGAATAATGCATTTCATTACAATTTACACTTTTTAAGTGAGACATTAGCCCCTAAATTAAGTCAGTTATGCATCCTAAACAACCCAAAGCATTAGATCTTTTTTACTATGGAGGAACAAGTATATAGGCAAACAATCAAATGAACCATATAAACTTTATATCTGGGGAAAGTTCATTTTCCATTAAAATTCCCTCTCACTCCCTTTGCCAGTCCTGGCCAAATACCTCCTATCCCTTTCTGTTTCCTTTTTCCTTCCTTCAGATGCCCAGGACTTCCCTACACCTTCTACATTTTACAAATATAAACTTTTGTTTGTATCTTCATAAATACAGGGGACTCCTCTTGAGAAATGAAAAGAAAGTCAAGAACGTTATAGGTCATAAAAGAAATATTAGTGAAAACAAGATATTCCTGCGAGTTGTTTTCCAAACATGCAATGAGTTTGGTACCTGGACAGACAGACCAGCCTGATGCATCCTCCTGCTGACTCAGTGCTATTTGAAGCAGGATAGAGTGAAGTATTATAGTGCTGCTCACTGCCTGAAACACCGGCAATCAATTACGATTGCTGTTCTGCTGTGAAAAGTCCAAATGCCTTGCTTAGCTGGGATGATAATGGCATGGTTTTTATGTAGTTGTCCATCAGACCACAGTATAAATCTCCAAGAAGCAATTCTAATGCACTGCAATTAATTTCCTCCTTTCTAAATTCTAACCATAGTAGGTCGGAATATGGTTTCCCTTAACCACATGGGGTTGTTTCGTACATTTCAGTGTTTAATGCAGTATATTTTGGAAAAGAAGATGAAACATGATTTCATTGTATGAACACAAATTAGCACAAAAAACTAAAACCCAAAGAGCAGAGGTCACATTTGTAGGAAATATAGTAAAAGCAAGACTGGTCTCAGATCTTATAAGAAAAAATAGTTTCACTCGAACATGCTTAAAAAGGAGACTTGCAGGGGAAAAGGCAATGCCTAAATACTCATGCACTATAAGAAGTGGTGTGACTCAGGATTTGTCATTCTTTCTGAGTTAGTACTGGACCAGAGCCCCAGAACACTTCTCATGAGGTATTTATTCCAGTGATGGAGAGACAAGCCTTGAATGACACACAGGGTGTGATCTTCTAGTGCCTTGCACTGATTTCAGTAAAGTTCTCATAGTTCAGCCCTCCTGGGCAAACTGGGGGGGAGGTGGTGTGTGTGTGTGTGCCAGTGGTTTGTGTTGAAGCATCTGGCTTTGTTGAATGATGATAAACTAATCAGATTCTGAAGTGGCAAAGTGGTCTCTTGGCATTCAGCTGTGTCAGCCTGTTATATTTCATTCCAAGCAGACTATCCTGGGGTAAAAATGAAACATTTAGCAGAGCTCTGTATACTCTACCAGGGCCTTAACCATTGCTGGTTTCTAAGCAGTCTTGAACAGATCTTTGAGGTGCATCTGAACCTGCACCACAATGCTCAAAAGTGAAATTGCTGGGTCAAAGAAAAAAAAAAAAGGCAGCTAAGAGCAGGGATTCATTCTCTAAGGTGAACTAACTAGATACACTACACAGGCTTTTTACTGAGAAGAAAGGTATTGCTATTTTTTTATGAATTAAGTATTATTATTATATTCCCACTAGAAAGTCATACAATGTGGGAGGTTTTGAATGACGCTGATTATTATTATTATTCCAAAAGGTTTGAGATTAGATTTTTTGTAAGTTCTCTGAAGCTTGTAAAGGCCTAAAAAGTTAGAAGTGGTTTGTCTGGAAGTTAGTATAGCTTCCAAAGAAAATACCCTGGTAATCCCCATTTTTTCCAGGAAAGATATTCTGTAGTGTATCTTTTTAGCTAGAACATAGCCTGAGCAGATTTTCTCAGCCTGTTGTAATTGAAGAATTATCTGACCTCTGGGAAAAAAATAATCCATGTAATAGCTTAAGTATTGCAATAACATGGGGGGGGGGGGGGGTTGTTGACAAAATAAAAACTAAGTTAAACTGCAATGTTCACTTATTGCTTCTAAATTCCATCACAGTGTTTTGTTTCCTGTCTTGCATGAGTGGGCAAACATCTATTTAAAAATGCACACATTTTCTTCTGGTTTGTTTTCTGGTGTTTTACTGACTAGTAGTGCTATTGTGACCACTGACTCATGGTCCTATACAGGTTTTATTTACCCACAGCTTCTAACCATTTTGATTGTTATTTCTTATTTCTTTCAAAGTGATATTTAAATTCTCTGACACAAGGCCCTATTAAAAGGATTTCTAGATAGATCAACTGTAACTAGAACAGGCCAAGAGAAATAAATTTCCATCAATTTTCCAAAATAATAATATTGTAGAAGAGTAACAGGAAGCACAGTAATAGAAACAGAGTGAAATCACTTTCTGCAAGTCCATGAAAGCTTATCCATCTGGCAGAATGAGGAATATACAAAACTGTCTGAGTTGGGTGGACCCACAGGCAGGCTGTCTTCAAAACTGGGAGCTGATATTTCCATCAATGGTGTATTACAGCTAATACACCTTGCTGAGAGGCTCATTACCTTCAGGCCAGTACAACTGTATTACTTTTGGGTCTCAAGCTAATATGTCTCTCCAGCACTGCACTATTCATTGTGGACATGCAGCCTTGGTTTGGCGCTAACCCAAGGATTTCTTCATGACACAACATTTTCTGCAATATATACAAGCCCACAGGAAGCCTGTAAAAGTGCTATAAAGTTTAATGTAGGGGGGTTGAGCCTTAGCCACAAAACCATCCATCTTCTGATGACGTACTTGGTTCATTTTATCAGGTACCCAGTGTAGGACAAACTTATGTATCAGATCAGATGGTAATTCTTTGCCACAGTTTCTCTATGTAATAATAACCTAGAGGAAAAAAATCAGGAAAGAAAAACACCTTGTGACCTTGCTCAATTCCTTGAATATAAGTTTGTAAATGGAGAGAAAAATTTCTTTCAATAAAAATAAAAACGACCCCTAAGGTACATGTTTTACAAATACAACCAAGGAGAGTGTTGAAATTAAGCAGAAGAAAACATGTTCTCAAGAATTCTGATATAATAGTGGTCTTCTGTCCATAAATGCCTAGAGAACTTTAAGAATAAATTTAAAACCCAACATAGTACTATAAATGTAGGATGTAAATGTAAGGAAATAGTAATGAAATCTCTGGCAAGACTTCACTTATACTGTGCTCAGTAATACTTAGCACATCATAAAAGTCTGGTTTCTTAAAAACGTGGTGAGAAGGAAAGAGACTTGATCCTGGTAATAAAAGTTATGAGCTGCAAAGAAAAGAACAGAAAAGTCCTCATTCTGAAACAGTCAGAAAAAAGCCAATTACTGAGACACAAATATTAAATGAGTTCACAAAAAGAAATATTTTAAGTATGCACAGGAGAATTACAGGCATTGCCCCATTTTTACCAGTTCTTTATTTGCTATGATAAATAACAAAACTGCTTAAAACTGGGGTAATTTTACTGAGTAATTCACTACAGACTACTGAGAGTTTGTGTGCCAGTTCTGCTTCTCACTTGTAAAGTGGAGCTATGTACAACTTCAGATTATACAGAAATATCAAGTGGCTGAATAATGGACTAGAAGTGAACCAATGAAAAAAAAAGTCACATTGCTCCCTCTGAGTGCAAAAAAACACAGGTGTTATCAGTAAAGACATCTCCTGAGAGGGACTTAAAGTAAACTGAAGTCCAGTTTTCCTTTTTGATCTATAAAAGTTACTTGGGAGACAGTTGTGACAGTTTTTCTATAAAACGCAGGTGGGAGGCCAAATATTGACTTCCTTGACTTTGGCATGATTGTTGTATTTGGGTACTTTTTCAGTCCTTCGCTTCAACTATATGGCAAGGCAGTAGAGAACACTTGAAAAAAGTTTCTTTTAACACTAACTTAAAATTAAGAAGTTATTTTTAGTTAAAAAAAAATTGAAATTTTGATCTATTTTGCTTAAAGATCATGTTCACTCATCAGATGGCAGTAAAAAAAAAACAACATAACATCAGAAATCTTGGATATTAAAGCATGTTTGACAAATATTGTTGCTATAGAAAAGAATAAACTGCTATATCTTCCCTTTTTCTTGCCTTTTCCCTCTTCGGTCTCAGTGGTCTTTGTGTCTCATTGTCTCAGAATTTTGCAGGTATTTACACTTTCCACACCCTGGAGCACAAGTTGATCACCTTTTACATGGTAGCCAAGCTAATGTTTGGTTGGAAACAAATTCCTATTAACCATTATGGTTGCCTCAGCAGCATGTCCAGAGTCACAGGGAAAAGCTAAGTAGGGAATTGAACCTCAGCCCTTTAACCCTCCAGCCTTACGTCCTTGGCATTTGCTGGAGGTGGGGGATGTGCCTTACAATTTTCTTCCACTGGACCTGTGTTCTTAGACTTATGATGTCCTGAGCTTCATTCTAAAGCTTAGATATTTTCAATGACTATGGGTGAAAATGCAACATTCCCACGGCACTGTATACTGTATTCACAGTCACTAGAAATCCAAGGACTTTATTCCGAGTGGGGCATGTGCCTGAGCAATGATTTTTAATCAAATTCTAAGGGCAGGGGATGATTTCTCGCACAGAAATAAACAGAAGTCAAGTCAATACCAACCACTTTAATCCCTCATACAGAGGAGACAAATATGCACCTTGCACAGGTGGAAAGAGAACATCGCATCATGAAAGAAAAAGAAAATAGGGGAAAAAAAAGGCACAATAAGCTAGTTATTGAAAATACTGTAGAATCAAAAATAAAACACAGAAAAATATTATGCTAGAATACACTGACAGTAGTGGTAAACTGTGAGAACTACATACTGTATCATAATAATAAAAGGGTGAATTTTAGTTTTATTTGTTTTGAAAATAGAATTATTAAAACCATTTCAGCAGAAACATTTTGAGGTCCTTCTTGTATCATAAGTAATTCTAAACAAAAGTGGTTTTTACTTGTTACATGATGGATTTTATTGCAAAATAAGCCCAACCTCAATCTCCTAATGACATAATTATCAGCAGAAAGTGAATTGCTAAGCAGACATAAACGGTCATATAGAAGCAAGGCCCCATCCCGCTGCTGATGCAAAGTGGCTTAGCTTCATGCTTCATCAGACTGTGTCTCATACTCTCTTGCTTATTTCTTGCCCCTGAATCTCGTGGTATTCACAAAAATCCCTCGTATTTGATGTTTATTTTTATCTTTAAACGCTTAACTGCCTAAAAAGGTGTAAGCCTTTGTTGCTATATTCCCAGAGATTATTCCAGTACAAAAATCCTTGCTTTTCGTTTTTTAATCTTCAGCTCAAATTCTTGCCTGATTTTAGTTAACAGGGGCAGATTCTGCTTCTGCTTACTTCAATTTTTACACCATTTCTTTCAGTGCATTAATTCTTGTGAGAAAGACAAGAGTGTTGTTTTAGGATTTTTGTCATAGAGTTCACTACAGCATAATTTCTGTGAGTAGATACGTACATGAAACTGAGCAAGCCTTTAACTGGAAGCTTATCGAAAGGAATGTGGGATCTACTTCTTGATTTGTTCATTGAGTTATTTTTGAATGCCGTGAATCCTGAACACATGATCTGGCTGGTCATCTGTGTGAGGAGTGCAGTAACATATTGACCAGGGACTGTATAAGATGAGTTATACAGTTATAAGCCACATGAGTTAATGAATGGATTTTTATCAGTATTGCAGGCTTTGGATTCTGTCTGAAAATTGAAGAGGGAGAGAGAGTGGGTGGAGATGAATTTTCCTACTTGCAGAATTGGAAAGAAAGTGCAATTTTTCAAGAACAGAAGGTGTGGATGCTTCTTCAGAAGTATAGCTGTGAGGCAGAAATATACTGTGAAATACTTATATTAAGATATCTCATGCAAATGATACACATGGGTCCAGTGTCTGAGAGCCATTGTAGATCTAATTATGTGGAAAATCCATGTGAATTTACTCTTACACCAGTTCCAAATGATCAGCCAATTTCATGCAAATTAAGTCTATGACAACATCACCTTCATATATGAGTAATCTTTTTTAATAAGGGAAGTAGTATTTGACTGTTCCAAATAGATTAATAACTTCAACTTACAAAGAATAGGTAGATATAGTACAGGCTTTCCAGCTGTCTTCTGTCAATGAACAGTCTTCTGTCATATCCATATTGCCACTCAATGGCAGAGATATGAATGCATACACCCACTGAAAACATACAGTAGTTACTTTAAATAGCTCGTGATCACAAGGATCTACTGTTTTGTACTATCAAAGATGATCCCTCTGAACTGAGAAAGTTTGAAAAACCACCATTACTCTCTATTCCAGGGACTGGGAATACTATTGCATTTACAATTGTTTGTAAACTGCACTGTATTTAATGACAATACACAAACCCCACTTTCATGACTATCTGCATTTCCCAGACTATCACTGCCAGAATATGAAAGACAATTTCATGGTTTCAAGAATAGACATTCCCCCACGTGAACACAGAAGTTCCCAGAGACACATGAAAGATCTCCCTCAGTGTCATCATTATCCAGAGTTTTGCTGTAAAAAGAAATAACAGATTTGTATAATAAAATGAGAATATGATGCTCTGTCTTTCCAGTTACATCATTGATATACTCTTGTCTTTTTAAAGTGTCAGGCTTACTCCAGTTTCTAATGCAGTAGGAAGAAATCACAGTTACTTTAGGTAGGTTTCCATTTCAAGATTGCCTGAGCTTCCTGCACTTAAATTCCATGCCAGCTTTTCCCCACAAATATATGCTGCTAAAGAATGGAGTTAAAATTCACAGAGCTGTCAAGTAAGATATCCATTAAGACAGTAAGATGCCAGTGTTCAAACTTCAACATTGCATCATTAAATCTCAAAGGAATTCACTTTGTTAATGAGAAACAAGAAAGGAAGGAGTACATGATACACGGGGTGGGGGACAGGACAAGAATATGAAACAATACGACAGCAAAATAGAAAGCACAGATTGAAGTACCACAAGGAATCTGAATGCCTCAACTAAGACTTGTCAATGAGATTTTTAGCATATGATATGCAGTTTTAATTAAATTATGGCCCAGAATCAGAGAACAAAGCCAAAGGCCCAGTTTTTTATTTCATTTTTAGAACAGAGATCCTATCTTCTACAGCATTTCATGCACTTCTAATTAAATACGGATTTATGGTTTTAAAGTACCTGGAAACACAGCATGACTTTTAGGATTCATACTACGTTGAACTCAGAGCAGTACCATCAAAGAGTGAGATTCCAGCCCTTGATGAAGTCAGGGGCAACCTTTTCAATAGGTTCAGAAGGATGTGGGTAAGGTGTTGGGGAAAAGAAAATTAGCTTGTGCATTGGGTGCAGAAAACAGTATTGTACTTCGTAGCAATAAAGAATTTTATCTCTTTGTATGCATACAAATTCAACAAAATTTTATTTGTGTTTGCTTATAGTAACAGGGCATAATTTTATACAAAGCTAAAGATTTCTGAGTACTGCCAGAAGTACTATTTCAATCTGATGGTTCTTTTTGGCTAAGCCTGCCAAATCCTACATTTTTTGGCAACTCAAACTGCAATCCCTTCACACCCCATCATATTATTTCAAATAAACGCATTCTCTCTTCTGTTTAAAAAGTATAATATTCTTTTCCCAATGAAGAAATTGCTGCAAAGAATTTTGCTTGTGGTCATGACTTATCAAAAAATATATTTCAAGTAAGTTTACAGTCTCTTAAGATAGAAATGTAGCCTAGGCAGGCTGAGTGCAAATGTTATCTCCAATCTTGAAATAGTGAATGAATGTCAGCACCTGTTTTGCCATGTTTGTATAAAGAGAGAGTGTGGAAATATTAATAAAGTGTGTTCAGTTGAGGGTCTTTTGATATTAGTGTGGGTAGATAACTTATTGAAGGTCATCTTCTCTTAAAACATCTTTTAAATTCTCATAGGATGAAGGGCTATTTTGCTACAGTTAACAAAGCAATATTTATAATAACTGAATAAATATATATATATGCACAAACCATCACAACCAGGAAGTGACACCCTAACAAAACGCATTCCATGACAGACTTATGCAGTAAAACTGAGGATAACATTGTTGGCCTAGAAATAATGAGGTTTGTGCTTGCTTGGGACCAATGTCTGGTGCATGTGTACAATATACTTCCAGAATAATCAGAAACATGGAAGTTTGTTGTGAGGGCAATGTGTGGATATTATTTGCCAGCAGGATGTGTGGCTGTCAAGGCAGATTGGAAATGGGTCCGAATTTTTCCAGGACTAACATAAACAGTTTCTAAGTATAGATGCATAGTATATGATTGCTAAATTTCGTTTTGTTTCACACAAAAGGCTGTGATTTGAGAATATCAGCAGCTTAAAATAAAAACAATAATGATTAAAAAGTTAAAGCTACCAAGACTCACCTTGGTAGGTGAGTCAAAATACAACATTTGTTTCCATGGAATACATTCATATCTTTATCTGCCTGTAATCTTTTTATGGACAAAAAGGACAACTAAAAGTAGTGTCAAACTACACCATCACAAGAGGAAAATCAGTCTTGATGCTCCACCTCAGCTTGTTTTCATTGATTTTTGTATTTTAATTACATTTCAGCTGTAGTTTCTGTGAGATGATTTCAAAACCCATTGAATTAAATTGTATTACACTAAGAGACTGAACTTTTTTCAATGCAACTGCACTCAAAAACCAATTTTTATGTCTTAGAAAGACAGACGTGTTTTCTGGTGTCATCTAGATTAAATGGCGTTTTTTGGAGTGCTCTGTTGAAAGTTAGGTTTGGAAATCTGTTTTGAAAATCAGAATCCATCAAAGTTTCTCTCCTGTGAAATTGTTGTTTCTCCTTGAATCTTTCCATCCTCAGTGAAACATTTGACTTTATTTAATAAATAACTTACAACCACTACTATTTTGCCAAAGCACTTTTATTCAGACTCACTTTATGGTATTACTAATTAGGCAACAGTTTTGCAATATAAGGAGAACACACTCTATTAGTGGCTATCCAAATAGGGTGGGACCTTATCCTATACATTGTCACAAATCCACAGTGGCTTGTGGCTTGAATAAGAAATACAAAACTCTGTAATTTGCACAGATACACTCTCCAGAATACAGACTATAGTTTTAAAGTCAAAATAATTAGAAAGATTGTTGCTAAATACAAAGCACTAAAAAGTGCATAAACTCCCCACCTTTGATCATTATGTATTTCTGAAAATAAATTTATAACTAACTTCCTGAATCAAAAATTTCCAGGCAACATCTGAGTTATACTATTTTCCTTCAGTAGCTATGCATCAGAAGTGAACATCTAAATTCACATTCAAGCATTTGACAGATCAGAAGCTTTAGGCCTCAAAGACATATCTGTTCTGGGACTGATATTTAATTTTAAAGGAAAAAAAAAAGACTGAAGAAAGTGAAAAGTTTTTCTCCTGTAATTGTCCCCAACACTTCTTCTGGCCACTATGTAATTTATGATCTTTTGTTCTTTAGAAAAATCTCTTCAGTCACCAAAGTGCATAAGATGACAACCAGGAGTGGTCAAGGTTAAACTTCTTAGACTCTTGCCAGTGATCTATATTTATGAAGTCTTCACATACAGTTCATTGCAATGCTTGCTTTAACCACTGTAGCACATCCAAAAACATGGAATGCATTAAAAATCTGAGCATTACTGGCTACTCAATGTTTTCACTGGGTAAACATCCCGATTGCAATTACCTTTTCTATGCTAAGTCCTGTGGAAAATGTCTTGCAAATATTCCTTTTGCCTTCTCTTTCATTTCCTGGGTTTATGTCTCCAAATGGTACAGGTGACTATCAAAGGAAAGCAATGCATTTGATGATGAAAATGTTTCAGTCAAACAGAGGTCCAAACTTTTGAGTGCTACATGCAAAATGCTAAAATACTCTGCATTTTCTACAGCTGAGACCACACAAGCATATATAATTACATTATGAGGATTGACAACGGAAAATTAATTTAAACCAGTGTACTCTCAGCCACTCAATTTTGGAGCAGTCTAATTTTTCTAGGAACTATCCCCAAGGCAAGGCTTACACTGCCTAGAAAGAAAAGAGGTTTAAAATACTTTAAAAAAATTTCAATACCCTTTATCAGCTACTTCTCCTCACAAATAAATTTCATGCTCCCAAAGGCTTTTCAAACCTTATAACCTGGTATTAAAAGTTTAGTATATTTAGTTAGAAAATAGAAATTATGTAATTTGATTTATACAATCAATTGTAACTCCAAAACACAGTTCTAGTACTCACTGGTCAGTCATCAGTAACAAATCCATGAGGAAATAAGAGGCTAACACTTAGAACAAAAACCTGTCCAGTAAATTACAAGTGCAAAGGTAATTTGATTTCTCTGGGAGATGATTAAATATAATATATGAGCAAAAAGAAACTTTTTCAAGTCTTATTTGTCTTAATGGTACACAAAAGCTTATTTTTAATATTCTTTAAAATTTTCCCCTCCACTTTCATATCCAATAATAGTCTGTCTCACCAAGGAATTGTTTTCCTAGGCTTTAAGAAAAGATAATTTATTTTCCATTTTCCTTTAATAAAAATTTTAAAATAGGCATATTTATTTCTGCAAGCTCAGCACTTCAAAACTGCACCATATAGAGGACAAGACAAATGTTTTTAGTATAGTCAGTTTCTACAGATTTTCTCCTTTTTTTTTTTTGATGGTGTATTTTAAATGCTTGTGGAGTCTTGCAGCTTTTAAAAATATCTTTTGTTTTGCTTATGAGAAAAGCACATAAGCCCTTATTCTTGATTATTTATCCCTATGATAACAATAGATGTTGATTTCCTTTTCTC
Organism: Campylorhamphus procurvoides; assembly: GCA_013396655.1. Lineage (NCBI taxonomy): Eukaryota > Metazoa > Chordata > Aves > Passeriformes > Dendrocolaptidae > Campylorhamphus > Campylorhamphus procurvoides. The sequence goes on from WBMV01005072.1 coordinate 390,100, forward strand.
AGGATGCTCTGTTTTTTTCTTGTCTGAGACATAAGAAAGACAGCATTAACAAAAGCAGAAGGAAAAAAGTAATGAGAAATGCATTTGTAAGATGCTTTGAAAAGATGCTTGTGGAAAGTTTTTTGCATTAACAGTACTCAGCCATTCACTACTGCTTCTTAGCAAAGTATTGCTCTGAAGTACAGGTCAAATCTAAGAAAGGAGTGAAACACATATTCTGGTACAGTGTATGTCAGTTTGATGCAAGATGTGTAATTATGGGTTTTATCTGCATGCACACACACAGATGTAAGCACATTTTTTGCTTTGCTCACTTAGTTGACATATTAGTCCACTAGTCATTTCACTAGAGGGGAACATTTGTCTGTCATTTCACAAAGTATTTAATGCAAGAGGAATTCCTAACACACCCATTTGTGTCTCCTCTGTTTTGTCTAAGGGTAAAGGGGAGGGCTGGTTTATGATAAGATCTCATGAATCACTCTGTGAACTGCACAGCAAAGTCAGGTATACTGTATTTCCTAACTTTATAGCTACTGGGATGAATGTCTTTCCATACACCACAGCAATGATTCACTTGTGCACATGCTGAACTTCAACCATTTGGCCATAGTTACACCCTGGGTACTGAAGAAACTGTAAAGTGGGGCAACAAGTTTATACAAATAACATCAGGAGGTTTCTTATCCATGCTCTTGGTGATTCAGTGGAGAATACACGTCATGCTGCCTGTGAGCCACTCGGGGAACGTAACTGGGAGGTGGGTTGTGTTACTTGGAGGAGCAACTTTGGAAGCTCTGGGAAAACCATGTGTATGGACACTTTTTGCTGTGCTAGAGCTGCTGTCCCAGTTTCAGAAGGTCTTCCCTTGCCAGTTGCTGTTCCAAACATCATTGCATAATGCAGTGTGGGAATGATGACTTGCCTATAAGCTCTGCACTGAAAGACATCAAGCTGTTGCAGTTCTGCTCAAAAATCAAAGGCAACTGGGGCAGTTGAGCAGCTCTTAAGACATTCTATGAAAGGTTTGCACCTAAAGCCCATCACACACTCATTGCCTTTGATGGTGTTTATGAATACAGGGGACTTCTACACTGAAATTTTTATTTTCCGGAGTCTCTTTTCTAGGAGTGGGTCTGTTACCTAACTTTTAGGTGACTATGTTTAGGGAATTTTAGACTTCATTAGGAAACGTCCTTTACTGTGATTAGCTCTAAGATGCAGTGGCTGTGGCATTGCAAACATCAGGAAAAATCCTGCTGCAGAACTCCTTTTTCATTAGAATACATGGAAAGACACTATTTATTTAGGAGTAAAAAAAAAAATCTAGTACAACAAGAACAAGATTCATGGGATGAGGAAGCACTATATCCCTGAAACTAGCATTTCCTCATTTTTAGCACATGTAACAATTTGGGTTTTGACAACTTTTGGGGTTTTACCCTTCTGTCCTAAGGCAGGATGAAAATGTGTTTCAAAAATACTGGAAATTCTGATAATATTAGACTCTTCATTTTAATTTAATAGTTACCAAGAGTTTTGGAGCAACCCTGGAAGAACTCCTCCTCTCCAACCTTCCCTTACCAGGAATCAAATAAAAAGATTGTGATAGAAGAACTGTTGCATTTTGGTTTCATAAGCATCATTAACTCCACCTTAATTTTAGTAATGTGATCTTTGTGTTGGAAAAGTAAAATGTTTTAACCCTAGCATGTTGCAAAAGTACTTTCTATCTTGCATTCCTGATTTATCTGGGGTTTCCATCTGCATTTCTTGTTCCTGACATTTTTGCTATAATTGAAACTCAGCTACTTGACCATAGCTACTCCAAGGATAATTCCTGCAGTTGCATTCAGTAAAACATGAACTCCTGAGCCTATTTTAGTAATTAATTTGTATAATTAGCTTCTGTTTGCTGAGGAAAAAAATTTTTTTCCCTGTTGGCTGCTGGGGAAAGCAATGATTTTCTTTGAGAGTAAATCACAATAGTGCCATATCCTCTGGAGAATTGTAAAAAGCACAATACATAGTTTCTTCCATCTCAACAGTATTAATGAGTTCAAATGCTTTTGAAGGACTCCAATTTTTTGTCATGCTGAGTGGTATAACTAGATTATGACTTAAGATAACAGCAATAAAGAAGAGTTTTCTTGTTAGCTGTCTTTCTTCATGGGTTTGTGTGAAACCAGATTCCCAAAGTGGTTATCCTGGATAACTTTGTTTCATGTCACCATATGACTAAAGCATTGACTCAGATCCTAAAGACTTGCCTACAAGGCACAGGTTGCAGGAAGAATTTCCCTCATGGGAGAGTAGCAGCCCACAATACTGAGCTGCTGCTCAGAGCTAGACCCCCAGTTTTGGATGCAGCTTCTAATAAGGGTTACACCCCCAACTGCAGACTCTCCTCTCCTTCATAACTTCAGCTCCTGTTGTGTGTGCCAGGGGACACACCAGTGGGCTCTCTGCCCTGCACCACAGACAGGGGAGGAAAGGGCCTTGCTGCAGGCAGTTGTGTCAGCCTCATGCCTGGTATTTCACAGTCAGCAGTGCTTTTGCTCAAGGATTGAGGACGGTCCTTTAGATTTTGACCACTGAAAAATATTGATAAGAACAATCTGTAAAACACCTTAGGAAATCCTAAAGGAAGATAGAAAAGCCATGATTTGGAAATAAACCTGTTGTAATCTTCTCTTAGAGATAGGACCCATATAATTCTTTCAACTGAAACTGGTGCAGCTTTGGAGGGTTACAAGTTTCACATCTTGATCTCCATCTGAATTCTTCTGAGGAGCAGATGTCTCTTTACAATTGACCTACCTATGTTTGGGATATGGCATGCCTTAAAATCCAGATCTGAAATCTTGGGTTTCAAAATCACGGTCATGGAAGCTTAAAACAGTCTTTTGAAAGGGATGCAAAAATAGTTTTCCTTCTAGAGCACCCTCTTCTTCTTAAATAAATGGGAAAAAACCCTCCTAAGAATAAGCTACTTTCTGGATGCAGTTTTCTTTGCACTAACTTCATTGATGTGATCGGAGCTCGTCACCATAGTAAACAAGCAAACAGTCTGCTGGGTTGGGCTGTGCAGCAGCTCCTGTGATTTTTTTCCTACTTTGGGTGTCTACTGGACTTGAAGGAAGGGGAGTTGTCTATTTTGAAAAAATAAAAGATTAACAGATACTTATTGGAATGTGATCTCTTCAGAACTAAACGCCAGTAGAGGTGGAAGTTAATTATACATTAACTCCTGGTTAATGTCTAACCCGCCAGGGCACTGAGTGTACTCTTGTCATTTCAACAACATATACAAGATGACTCATCTAAGCAATGAATTAGCCCTATCTTGGGTCTATACAAAGGTTTACTATTTTCTGCTAAGAAGGTATGAGCTGTCAAGAAAGGTAAATGGTTCATACACCCCATTCTACTGACAAGCCTTGAGAAAACTTTGGTGTTTGCTAACTCTTTGAGAAGCAGATATGATTGTCTTGAAATAAAATTCCTGACAAAATTTCATTTAGGAGCAACTATGCTAATACTTTTCCTTGAGACATTTCTTTAACTCCTTTATAATTTCCATTTGGACTTTACTTGGTTAAAGTTAGCTTTTCTCCTCTCTTCCAAAGCCAGTCCTCCCATGATGCAACTGTTCCTCACTCTTCAGAACAGATAAACTACTTTTCTCCCTCTGTGAGCTGGATATGTTTGAAGATCATGAACGTGAAAGGACAATATACTTCACTCTCTGTCCTTATGAACTGGAATCTCAGGAGATCATCTTTGGTTTTAAATTCACATTTCACTGAGTTACTTAAAGTCCTACATTACAGAACTGTTCTTGTTGCTTAGGCAAGGGAGATCTGGATGTGCTATTTTTCCCCCCCTTAAAATGTTTTGACATTGCTTAAAATATTTTGAGATTGGTGTTTACAAAATACAGTTTGAAATTACCTGGATAATGTTCCTTTCAAAATCCAAGCATTACTACACTTAAAAAAAGTATTTTCGTAATCCCCTTTTTTCTAAGTATCTCATTGAGTTCACTCAGGGATATACCTTCTCATCATTCCTTCCTTTTTTACACATTATTTAGTATGATGTTCCTTTTCCATTTAAAGTATCATTTTTCAGAAGGTCACAAGGAACATTAAATGATTAAACTTCACGTAACTAACTGTGTTGCCAGTGCTATAACACTTATGGTGCTCAGCTGGGTCACTTAGTTCTCTGGGTTAAACAAATGAGAAAATACTGCAAGTGTCAATTTTTATTTTTTTTAATAATGTAAATGATACTCAGACAATGATAGCTGGAGGGTTATCTGAGATTAAGACTTTTGTAATAACTCTTGAAAACTCACTTTTTTTTTCTAAGGTGAGTATGAGCTCAGTTAAGAACACTAAGTTGAAGCAAAACTACTTCCATATTTTTTTTTTTACAAAAGGGGAAAAAAGTAGCTATCATTTGCAGAAAGTTGAGCATATTTTGTCTTGTACACAAACAATATGGAAATTAAAATTTTTATATGAGAGTCTTTTTTTCTGTTCTATATCTGACCATTTTTTCTTTCTGTAGGTTTGTTTCGGCAAGACATGAGTCAATATTTAATATAAAACTCTGACAGTGTGTTATTGGTATCAGTATTATAAATGTTTGTCTAATGTATTAGGCAAACTATTGCAGGATTTGATTTCTTGTCATATAAGGAGAGAACAGTGCTTGTTGAGACTTTTATCTCATCCTTATCAACATTAGTTCTTTTTGCTTCTCATAGTATGCTGCACAGAAAAGTAAAGATCACAAGCTGGCTAATACTGAAAAAAAAAAGGGGACTTTTTCTTGGAAAATCTTCTAGAAATCTTCTAGAAAATCTTGAAGAGGTCAGGAGAAAAGGCAGTGTGTGTTTCTGAATTGTGTTGAAATATCTCCTACGCCTTTTCTCCTCCCATTGCTACTAGGATGTTTTAACCCTCCCAGGTGGTGGGAAATATTTTGAAGGGGAGTTTCTTTGTATACTTAACAATGTGGGAAAGCTATGAGAGGGGTGTTCCCTGAAAGCACTGACTCATCCCTTATGTTGATTCTATAAGAATACAGGCTTTGTTTGCTGTGGAACTACATTTTATACACACATTTTTATGTAGGCATAAAACTTTCACTATATGTACCTAAAATTAAAAATTCACAAAACTACTTGAAATTATGCACCTACTAATTTCAGGAATGGTCCCCAGTTCTTCTGTACTTTCCCAAGCAGAATCTTTGTTTATGCAGGCTCTGCACGTATTGGCACTTATCCCAAGTCCTAGTAAAATTTGCAGTCCTCTGATAAGAAAATTCTGAACATTCCTCCTCTTTGCTGGTGGTTGAGGGAGATACCTCTCATCCTGCCAAGGCAGTTAATGGTTAGAGAATTTTTCTCGAGTCCCAGAGATGTAAACACTGGTATCTCTGGTTAGCCAGATGATGCTGGATCTCCAGTTTATTCTCTGATTTGGAGGACTGAATCTAAAGATCATATTGCTTTGTAATTCCAAGGTCAAGTGCTTTCAGGTAAGCACTTACACTATTATTGAAAATGCTCAATTTTATTTAAAATGTAAGTCCACTTACAGGTGAAGTCTCTCTCCAATTTCTAAGCTATTAAGGTTCTCCCTCAGTCCAATAATTATTTCACTACTTCATAAAAAAGGAAGCAGAGTTTGACAAAAGTCTTTTTCCTCTCCCCACTCACTATAAGGAGTTTAGTCCCTTACCTTTGTCTTCTTAATTCTTTCTGAATTAGTCACCTAATACAGGTGATGTGAGTATTGTGTGTGTTACTGTGGGCTGTGAATTCCATCTGGTGTCCAAACACCCAAAAGCTGATGTTGTAATGTTGGGTTTAAGGGCCTGCACGACGTCTAAGCTGCACACATAAGGGTGTTTCCACAGGAAACTCTTCATTTAGATAAAATTGCTGTGATTAAGACTAATGCAAACCAAGATATCTTAACAAAGATCAATCTACGTGTTTTACATTTTTTGTAGGGTTTGTACTATGTGAGACACATTAAAAATTATCTCATATATCTTTAGCTGTGTTTACAGGTCTTTAGTCATAGATAACTTAGGATGCATATCTTAGGTGTGTGTCCAGTCACAGAGTTTTTATTTAGTATGTGGATAAGGACCTAGTGATTTTGCTTCCCGGCTTAAGATGGTACCTAAAACAACCAGACTAGATCACACTGAAAGTTTTGTCCATTGACAACCGAGAAAATTAGACAAATAACAAAATTTAAATAGCTATTATAAAATGAGGTTAAGCAAGATATCTCTTCCTGCCACATTACAGTTTTGAGGTCACAGCTCCGCTATTTAAATTTGGGAATGGGAGCAATATGCATTACATAAAATCCAAATGATTTTGTAGAGGCCAAGCTGAAGTGAAAGAGCTTGTCACCCTATAAACATGGGTTACTAGATCTTGAAAATATCAAAAGCAATATAAAGGTTTGAATAGACAGTAAAATTGACTATGATGATCACAGTCACAGTGTGTGAGGAGAACAGTTTGGAAGATTAAAAGTGTGTGTGATGGAAGAGTGTTCCTTTTTAATTTGTAGCTGCAAGCTTGATTAAATTCAGATAAATGATTTAATATTTGTGGTGAAGTTGCAAGAATGGTGAAAATATTTTAAATTCTCTCCTGATCTGAATAAGCTTTCCAGCACTGTGTAGACCCCAAGAGGAAGAACTGAATAGTGATATGCAATTCCATAATTTAATTTACTAAAAATTTCTTGGAAGAAATATACTGGAATTATGAGACTAATTTTTAATGTGGTGACATAACAAGCAGTAAATTGACTTGATAAGAGTCAAAAGTCTCTTGCCTCCCTCTTTTTTACGCTAAAAGGGAGTTGTTGAATTCCCATTTGTTAAGCTCATATAATAGCACTATAACTGTACCTAAGCAGGCTGATACTTTCAGATCGAACAAGTTCTATCATACCGTGATAAGTTCAACCTTCTCTTAAAACTCCATTTCAGGGAAATCATCTTTAAAAGTACTTATTCTGAATTGAAAGCCTAATTTCATTTCTTCAACTTGTAGTCTGATAGTTCTATCAGAGCTGTAACTCTGCTCTTTTTATGGTCTTTATGAATAGACTGTTGTTAGCTGACCACCAAAGACCACAGTCCAACTTTTTTCAAGCTTCTGTGAAGAAACTACAATGCAATATTGAGAGTTCCTCCTTTTACATAGGAAACCCCATTGATAGCTTGGTTCTCATACTAAAGTCAGAGTCACAGCATGTCAAATCCATTATCAGTCTCGCATCAATTCCCATCTGAAATCCTCAATTACATAGCTCAGAGCACAATCCAAGAGAAGTTCTGTAATAAAATACAGTGAATGTTTACTGGAATGTATGTGTGTGTATTTATATACTTATATACGTATGCTAATTTTAATATTTCCATTATAAACAGCAACAACTTGCCCTAAGCCTATTTATAATGCTCACAAAATGTTCAGAGATTCAGCTAATAACACATTAGCACTTAGCCAGCTGGAGAATTTGTGACGGTTGCCAATTACTTAGAATTCTTCTAATAAACAATAGTTTCTCCCCCCCCCCCCGAAATATATGGAAATAGGCTATTGTTAAAGTGCTGCTGTACTGAAGTGGCACCTGTGCTTGCTGTAATGTGGAACATTGCATTCCAAGCGAGAAACAAAGCCACATGGGACTCCATGTCCCAACTTATTCTCTGCAGAATCTATGAATCTATTCAAAGACAAAAGAAAGGGGAAAATGTGACAGGGCACCTATCTTCACTGCTTTCTTCAGGACCATGTTTACCTGTTATTTACCTACCCCATAGTACAAAAAGATAGAGCACTGTTTGTATAAAAATTAGATGGTCAAGAGAATGTTGCTTTTTTTTAACCATTATTCATGGTATCTATATATACATTAATACAAGGACTTGCCTCAAGGATTTACCAACCTCTATGCTAACAATTTAACACATTACTGTTCATGAAACTTATTCTTTTAAGTCACCAGCTTTTTTCCAGCTTCATTTCTACTGTATTCAATAGTAAGGACAACTCATAAAATTTGGTTTTTTTCAAGTCATGAGCTGGCAAACAGGATTTTCCTTAATTTCCTGCATAAATCTCTCCCATCCCTGTGAGTTTATGAAACAGTTTCATAGTCAGTAAAAAGGCTAGTTATGGCAAACCACAGTGTTCCTGTTGTGGTATGATGAAGAGTAAAGCTGAACTTTAAAGACATTTTTTCAGGTACGCAAAAGACTATTTTTTTAGTTCTCACTGAAGTAGAAATTTCAAAATTTCTATTCAGCTTCAGCAAGTGTTTTTCATGGGGGGAGAACAGGCAGTTCCTCAACCTTTCCATTGCCCCATTCAGATTTATGATGACAATTAATTGCAAAACACATCCCTAAGGACAAATATAATGGACAAAAACTACAGAAATCAATATATTGATTTCTTGTCTGTCAACAGGTAACACAGATCACAACAAACCCCCATTTTATAAAATATGTACAAACTTCTCCAAGCATGAGTCTCTTCAGACACACTGATATTCAGTTGTAGAACCAGCACTATGGTCCAAGAGACTGAAAGGTCTGATAAAGTTCATGCCAACTACTTCTCCAGTGTACAGGGATTTTAGGATTCAGATTTTGGTTCCATGTGTGTGCATATATGATGTTTATATTTCTAATGTCCTGGTAGTGTGAGCTCATGTTCTGATTCAGTTTCCACATGTGACAATGGAACAGGCTGCCCAGGAAAGTGGTCATGGCACAAAACCTGACAGAGCTCAAGAAGCATTTGGACAACACTCTCAGGCACATGGTGCGACTCCTGGAGATGGTCCTGTGCAGGTCCAGAAGCTGGACTGTGATGATCCCTGTGGGTCCCTTCCAACTCAGGATATGATGTGATTGGAATTGCTCCAGAAGGTGTTTTTTGGCTCAAGTCCCTGTCTAGGCCACCCTATTTAAAATTAAAATATATTCTCACAACACATATCTGAAGACATTTCTGGTGTCCTGAAAAACCCTTCTCAGCATTTTACTCATGCTCAGAGGTACTCATTATGCTCACTGCAACTGGTACAATAAATCAGCCTGCTAGCATTCCTTTCTCCAGCCTCTGGGACTAAAAAAAAAAAAAAAAGGCAAATTGTCCTGAGGTACTGTAATACACCATTATTTTCCTGGAAAAAAACATAAGTCTGATCAAGGACAATTAACAAGATCAGAGTTAAATGATTTACGTGCTGTAATAAAAAAAGTCTGCTACAGTCAGCGTTCAGATCTGTTTATCTACAAGGCTTTCCCATAAATGCCTTTTGCCAGAAAGTACTGGAATGACCTCCAAGACAGGCTGCTTAACTCGACTGTACTCTTGCTTCTATTTTAATTAGTCTTTAAGTGGTAAATATTTACTAATTTCCCTCTGGGTAAATAATTAAGAAGTCTTAGTCTGTTTTGCAAAAGTTCACCTGGCAACACTTTCAGATCACAATCTAGACAAGTCTGTCTTAATTAAATGTCCTCTTCCTGTGTCATTTTTAGAAGCAGAAGTTTCTGAGATGTGAAGATTAGATGTGTGTGGAAGGAATAGACCCAGCAGGGCCTCAGACATGCCTGCCTCTCCACATTGCCAGCTCCAATGGGAGTCTGATTTCTGGTATTCCTGTTTTATCCTATCTGTATGCTCCTCATCCCAGTGACTGCCCATGGGATTTTCAAGTTTAGTTCCTCTGGGCCTCAGTTACTAATGTCAGGGAGTCTTGCAGGCTGATGTCCAGAGACCTGTGGGTCGTCCACCCCCAGTCAAGAGCAGGGTGGACAGGGGGCACTGGGGACAACCCTGGCACTGGGCATGGGATTTTGGGCATTGGCGATTGAGATGGGCCAAGGCCAAATGACCATTGGATCCATGGATGGGCTGTGGGGGAACTGGAGAACATCAGCAGAGACTGAGAGACCGAGGGGACTGATATGAGACTTGAGGCATGCTGGAGAGGGATTGTTCCCAAGGGTCTGGACAGGGGCAGAGAGGCCCTTCTGTGCCCTCAGCCTCGACAGTCAACAGCAAAGCTGCACCATCATGCATGAGAGCCACATGAAACCTGCTGGTTTTCAGATTCTTTCAGCTTGTCCAGGTCCATGCAGATTTTATGCTGTGATGACCAGTGTCAGATTCCTACATGAAAATCAGTCCTCTCACCAAGTGTAGAGCCTTTTCAGGCTGAGTGGAGGAGCATATCTCCCCAAAGAGAAGATCACAGTATATTTTTTGAGACTTACTTCTGAAACTGTAATAAAAAAATCCTCATATACATCTCATACTAAGCCATGTGCTTGAAGTATGGTAAATCTGTAAGTACCTAAAGTCATGCTGTCACACTAGTACCTTATCCTGTTGAAGACCTGTTATCTCATTTTGTCTCAGTGCCTATATTACACGAGTGGCAGCAGTTGAAATATGAACACAAAAAATATCTAAACTGAAGGACTACATAAATGCTTAAAACAGCTAGTTGATAGGCACTGTGCTTGGTCCACAATTATTCAGTAAAAAGGAATAGTTGGACTGTAGGAAGTTTAATAAAATGATTTGCTCAACAAGAATTCTGCTTTAAAAAGGAATTGTGAGGTTGATTAAAGGACAGGATAGAAGTAAATTCTTTTAATGTCAGGTTAAATCAATAAGACAGTCACATCTAGAATACTGCATTCATTTTATTTGTAGTCTGCCTTAAAAGTTCAAGTGACAGTTTATTAGATACCTAAGGAAGAATGAAAATAAGGATTTTTTTTTTTTTAAAGAAGAAATCAACAAAATGAAGAGAAGATAGGAATATGCAAATCTCAATTGAAGAATGTTACTGAGGAAGCATTGTAATCCTTTGTCAGGCCTTACTTTATAGAATTTAAAAGCAATTAGTTATTAACACAGATAACAGGAACAACCATAAACCACAAAAGATTGTATTAAAACCCATCTACCTATGTTTCATGCATACCACAGATAATAATCTAGAAGTCGCAGAAAATAAATTCTCCTGTTGTTTAAACTATCTTTTAAATTTGTAGCATGGAACTGTTCAAAATCAATTATGACTATAATGGAAGGGTGGATGCATGGATGCATGGATATTAATAGAGATTGATCCAAGATAACAGAAAGATGTCTATCACTTTAGTGACTTAGGGCACTTTGCAAAGAGTTTGAAGATTTAAGATTCCTTTCTGCTTTCCTGTTTCTCTTTGGATAATTCCTATTTTTACTTGGGTCAAGTATAAAATTAAAAAGAAAGGGAAGAAGTAACAGAGAAAGCTATACCAGTTAGATACCTCTTTAATTTTATCCTACACTTATATATAATATAGAATCATGGTAACTCTATGTTATACTTCAGGGATTTCTTTTAGTCTAAGAACAGAAGCACTAGACAATATCTGCTGTATCCCAATATGAAAGACATGTTATTAAATTATCAGTACCTGCAATGGAATCCAGTGACAGTGAAAAGAAAGACAAGTAAAAGGATGACAAGCCTTGTCAGGGTTTCTCTAGTGACAAGGGCTTTCTTTCCCTTATGAGATGTAGGCATAAAAAAAATGCTAGTGAAGACATTTTCAGCGTGAGATTATTAATACATTTAAAAGATTGATCAGAGAACAGAATAACGTGCTAAAGTGTGTTAGAGACAAGAAAATCTTTTATGATTTTTCCCATCCCACTATGTGTTAAATGCAAATAAAATCCATATTAAAATACTTACATAATTTTACCAGAATAACCTATCTTCCCTATTGCAGCTTCTTATCACTTTGGTAGGAGTGTCCCAACACTACCCTCCAATTCTGGGAGCAAGGGGTTTAGGGTTTCCTTTCCTGGAAGCATAAAATCACCTGTAACCAAAATTAATATTTGATTGGTGAAATTCCATGGAAATGCACAGAAAGGGATAACTTCTCCACTGACACATATACAATTTAGGCAGACATCTGGGTGGGAGGAAAAGAAAGGAGACACTAAAGAGAGTGACAAAACAGGTCAGTGGCAAATGTGTGAAGAGAAGCCAAGCATCATGTCATCAACCCTGGGGCCTCTAGGCAAGAACAGCTTACTTGGGAAATTTCATTGATACCTACATAGTTTTTATCAAACTCCACTCAACTGAAATAATATTTTGCTCTAATTCTCTTAGGCCAATCAGGCATGCCAAGATAGTTTATGGCTTGAAACTGTAATATAGTGCTGCAGCTGACTCCAAAAACGCCAGAAAAATGTGTATGTGTTGGGAAGAGTGAGGGCATTTAGAGTTGTCCTGTGGGAATATGAAAGATGTTGCATGACTGCAGTTTTTCCCCTTGACTGCTTATCCAGACTCTAATTTGTTCTTTGAGTAACCTTGCCTTCAGTCACCCTATTGCTCATTATTCATCTCCTCCCTAGAGTTTTAAAGTTCTTGTTTGGAGAGGTGATCACATAATCAATGGCCAAAGAAACAGAAATGTGGTAACCTGGGCAGAGTTTGGATTGGTTTTCATCAAACAAGTTGTTGTATGTCTTGTGGCAGGAAAATATGGCTCTTTCTTTACTGGACTTCCTCCAATATTTCTAAATTGCTCAAAACAAAAGCTTGCAGCTAAGAGTACATGGGAAATTTGTGCTGAAGTCAGTGCATCATTTGCATGTGATTGCTATATGACCCAGTAAGTGTGTAATCTGCTTGTGTTCTGGTATTAATTAGGTACAGGCAGCCTGTTTCCGAAATAAATAATGATTCCAATGACAGAGGTCTTTATCCATCCGGCTAAAACTCTAGCCAAATTTTCAAATGCGTTTTATGTCTTTGCCTTTTGGGTCTCTTGCTCCTCAGAAATAGAAGCGACACATTTCATGTGTTGTATACTTCGAAGTGTATCCTGAAGGGTGAACAAGAAGTCACAAGGAAGTCTGTTCCTAGATGTTTTCTTTCTGGTTGATTTTTTGATTTAATAAATAATTTATCTGGTCACCTGACACACATTCTTTAAACCTTTATACATTAGCCTGCTATTCTTACTCCTACAAAATTAATACAAATTCATGGGAAAATTGTGTTATTATCTCAGGCTATTGTAATAGAAGATCTCATTCCAAGTCATAAATTCAAGATGCTACTGATATGGTTGCTGTAGAGCATGAATCAATAAGTATTTTCATTCATTATGCATCATGTGTTTCTTCTGCAATAATTTTACGCAGGATGTGGTTACAGACCAATCTCATTAAACATAAGTGTTGTATGTATTGTAATTTATAGGTTATTTCTCTAGTGTTAAAAAAACCCCAGTTTAATTGACCGTTTCAATAAGCAGTGGTCTTTTTATCTTCATGTGGATATTTTGCAAATGTTTACTCTTTCTCTTGCTTTCCTCATTTTGAAACTGACATAGTTAAAAGTAGTGGAAGAGGAATTATAAATTGAGCAGTAATGTCAGTTATGGTCTACATTATTTTAATTAAAATAATGTAGATTCTTTCATTTTTAAGAATCTCACAGTAATACATGCTCTTTATATATTTACATCTTGACAGCACGGTTCTCATCAAAGCCTGTGTTGATATTTTCTCTGATGTCAAAAAGTACAGTGTTTGTTTTCAAGACTCCCAAAATATTAAGCATGGGGGAGAGAGGGAGGTGAACAAGGAAGAGCATGAGGAGATATATTTGCAATTGGAGGATTAGAAGTTCATCACGAAAATTTTTTTCTGGACTAAATGGCCCATTACATAGACTTAAAACAAGGTGAACACTGGGCAATCCTTTTTTGCCGCACTCTCACAGATTCCCAGGAATCAACAGCTAAATGCCTTCCTGGACCAAAGATTTTGTCTTTCTTCTTTTAATATCCACTAATGGATATGTTCACCACTAAAATTGTGCAGTTCATTTTTGAACACATTACACTCTGCTCTTTGATAATAATCTTTAGCAACAAACTCCACTTGCGGTAATGCAGCATGTAAAAGTACTCCTTTTTTTGACGAGTCAAATCTGGGAAATAAACAATATGTGCTATAACAAAGGGTACTATAATTGTACCTATGAACCTTAACTGTATATCATATTTTTTTTTTCTCTTTATAAGATTTGAAGCAAAGAGTAGAACACAAAAATGGTGTATATTTGGTCTGGTTGAAACAGAGTTCATTTTCCCAATACCAGTCTTCTCAGCGTTTCTTATTGGCAGCTGGAAAGGTGTTTATTAAGCCCCAGTGCATTGGCTGCTGCTGAGCAGTGCTTCCACAGCATCCAGGCTGCCTCTCCAACATCACCCCCTCACCAGTAGCCTGAGGTGGGCAAGATATTAGGAGGGCATAAAACCAGGACAGATGACAAAAAATGACCACAGGGATATTCCATACATGTCCCCAGCAGTAAAGGCAACAAGAAAGGTGAAACCTGTACTGAAGACCTACTTCCTGAAAGTGGCTGAACATCACCTGCTGATGGGAAGTAGAGAATAAATCTTTTGTTTTCCTTTGCCACCACTCACAACCTTTAATTTTGGTTCATTAAACTGCCTTTGTCTAGACTTGTATGCTTTTCTCCATTTTCTAACCCCTGCCCGCATCCTGCTGAGAAGGGGAGTGACAGAGTGATGTGGTGGGCAGCTGGTATCCAGCCATGTCAACTCACCATGCAGTGATATATCATTACTGTAGCTTCTGTCATGAGTACTTCTAATAAAGAAAGCTGGCTTAGAGTTCAAAATTGTCAGGTAAAATCAGACAAAGACAAACAACACCAGTAGCATATGTGCTCAAAATAGAGTATCTTCTAACAAACTACCTAAAGAGATGATTTATGTAAGTTTGAAGTGAGTTTTATTCAGTAAATCAGATAATAGGAGATAATATGGCTGTACATTCCCTTTGACAACATAATTTAGCCTCTCAGTTCACTGATGAGAAAGAACTTAAGATACATTAGTGCTATAATAGTGTAGAATTAGAATAATTTTTAAGTTAATGATGGCCTCGTTACTGCTCAGAGGCAAATCAAAAAAGACCATCTTTATTTTTCACAGTGCTTAACTCTGTATTCCTATTGACACATCTTGCAGGTGTGGAAGAAAATAAAAAGACCAAAATCCTTGTTTCCTATCTGATTAAGGTTGGCAGAGTCCTTTCTTCTGTTCAGGCAATTAAACACTTTCCCAGTGGGTGGAACTGTCAGAAAAGATTGAACACCTGACTCTCCTATTAATTCTTTGAATCTCCCCTTTTGGTATAATTCAGAAACAACTTCATGAATGAATCTTGAGAGTACAGTCTCATCCATTGTGTATATACCTATTTCTAATGACTCAAGTCTGGGTTTGGATTTTTTTTATACTATTCTTGAGCAGAATCTTCTGTTCCATATTACTCACTGAATTGTTCTGTTTCTTTCCACCTGTATGCAACGTGGTTGCAATTCTAAGGTGTTCTCTGTTTACAGAAGTTAAAGCTCATTGAGCTGATAGAATTTAGTAATATAAATACATACTGCAATAAGTAGCACAGTCATATCTCTTTACTAAAAAAAGCTAGCATAGGGAAAAAAATTAGGTACAGATGAAATTTTCTATAAATTGCTGTTCTTTATTTCTTGTAATGATACCAAATCTGATAGTTAGTCTTGAGTTTACCTCTCACAGAACAAGTCAAAAACAAAAATAAAACTTGCAGCATGAACACAGTCAGCCTATACTTTTATTCTTACAGCCCTGTTTAATACAAATTTGAGGTTAGAACAAATGGCACCATCCTACAGATGTAGCTGTAACACAGTATGTGGTTTATGCTGAGCCATTAGAGCTATTAAAGCACATTAACATTAAGTAGTGTAATAACATGAACTGTGCCTCCTGCATTACTGAAATGCTTCTCTCCTTAGTACTTTTATTGTGCAATTCTGTATGATTTATTACTGTGCAGCTGAGATAATTTCAGTATTACACATTTGATCATTTTGGTCTTGATTGGGCTAGTCATAAGTCTCTGAAGGAAATTTTGTTTGATTAGATAGCAGTTTTTGGCTGAACAGGTGAGTTCATCGGAATTGTGGAAGTATCCATTACCACTTGACCAGATTGCAATCTGAATAGGTACTTTATTATTGCTGTCCTGCATGCTTTAAATGAGTAATTATGAAAAAATTGTAAAACTTATAACTGATTTGGTTCTTTGTTTCACATATTTTTTCTGGTTTATTATTTGAGGTTTTTTTAAGACTTATAACAAGATCATGGACTGACAGAGTGAACTTAACCAGAAAAAAGTGAGTTGATACAATTTCCCTAAGGAAGATCAGCAAAGAAGTGACATCATCAAAATGAGAATTTCCCATTTGAACACTGTAGCTGTTGTTTCCAGTGGTGTATCTGACCCTTTTAAATTTGAGCTTTATGCTGAAGTGTTGAAGTGTAGTCTTTTATTGGGAACTTTAACATTGGTAATTTTTTTCCTGAAATATTGCTGAATATCTCGGATAAACTACTGACAGATAACAGCATGTTACACCTGGCCAGTGGAAAATCTTTTCACCTGTAAAAGCCATGGTGCTTTCTTCTCTTGTGAAATAAAATTGCATGTCCAGCTCCAGCAACAATGTAGACTGATGTTCTTATTTTATCATAGAATAATTACATTACAAAATTGGGTGAAATTCAGTTGCTTTCCTTTTTAGCCTTGGGCCTCACTCAAAAGCCAGAGAGGAAAATGATTCTTAGCAGACCAACATTCAGTGCCAAGGATAAAATGCTACATGAAAGATTTTTTTAGAAGTCTAGAAATAATGTGCCTTCTAATATATCTTAGGCTACCTTGGCAAACCTTTGGGTGTACGCTGTACACCACTGATTTAAGTGAAACCACAAAGGGAAATAGACTTCCTGTATCCAGACCTTGGTCTGCTGTTGGTCTTTTACTTAAATACAGCAGTAACGAGGACCATGTTTTAAAGAATGGTATATTATAAGAAGGAGCTATATTTTATCTACTTCTATTTGTCAAGAAGGAATTTCCTCTCTGTAGTTTACAGGGTAAACAAAGAGCAAGCTCCTTGCAATGCTGTTGTTTACATTGAATTAATTTATTCATTCACAAAAACTCATTTCAGAACTCTGATGCTCTAAATACATTAGACATATCATACCTTAAAGATATGAATAGTTCAGCATAATATTAAAGGGAAAGCAAAATGTAATCCAAAAAGAGCCTACTGACAGTAGATCATGGCTGGCTTTTTCTGATTAAAAAAAAAACAAAAAAAACCCCAACAAAAAACCCTTCAAAAACAAACCACAAAAAAAAATCAAAACCCAACCAACCAAAAAAATTTAAAAACCCCAAAACAAAACAACTTACTGCGTGTTCACAAAATGAATGAAACTGTTCTCTTCTACCTAAACTTCTGTCAATAATTCAGACGCGTCAAACAGAAAACTATTATCTGGTCTGAGAAATATGCAGCTTAATGAAGAGCTGTAAGACAGGTGAGGAGCTGAGCAAAAAGGAGGTGGAACTGGGGACTGCTGAAAAGAGAAACATGAAACTGGATAGTAGATGTTAGCTGAGTTTCTCAAGGATGAGGTTTTGGTTTCATTAATTATTTCACATAGTTATTAAAAATATCCTGAGACAAGTCAATGGTGTCATAAAGCTGGGAACAATGTCAGTGTCAGGGAGAACTATATACGGAGAACATGCCAGGCAACCCTGAAGACTCATGCAAAATGCTAGGTCATGCACTTGGCAGGATTTTATGTTACTTCCTCTACGCTGAATACAAATGAGACAGAGGAGGATGGGTTAATGGAAAGATGTGTCTTTGAAATATGATGTAGTTATGAAAGAAGCAAATGCAGAATTATCTCTAGGATGACACAAAGATTTTAAGGCATCTTTAGGATGGGACAACCATTCTCTTTTATGATTGCTGATAGAAAAATGTTAATTTTAAAGGATTTTATGAGACTTCACCCGAATTAATTTTCTGTTCTGGTTATGCATACCTAAGAATAAAGAACTCCATTTGAAACATGTACTTATGGTCTGCTTGTGCTCTTTGATCAGAGGTGAAAAACATCTACAAGAAAACTAATAATGCCTGACCTACTTGATTATGTAAAGGAAGTAAATTATGTAAAGGAAGTAAAAAAGTGTGTTATCTTGGTGGTATTTAAAGATGACATGCAAATAAAGGAAAAATTCAACTTACTGGTGCAACAGTAAGTGGAAATAAGTATGGAGATCCATATCTACCACAGCAATGGACAAACAGATGTCTCTCAAGCTGCATGTAAGTAACAAGCAGTTCAAGTGCAGCTTTCTGCTGGAGCTATAACATATTACCTGCAACAAGGCTATTCTGGTATAATGGCTGCTTAGTACTCCCATTCCCTCACTGCCCATTCCTGTAAGACAGCTGGAACCAATGGGTCCACCACTGCAGTGCTCTCACAGTGTTCCCAGTCAAGCTCCAGCTATCAGAGCTGTTTTTCTCCAGGTTCATCTTAAAAATTTTTTACAGTAATCTTGCCCAATAACCTCACTCATAGCAAACCCTCTCTGCAAAGTTAATCAGATCCCATTATTTATTACAGGATCATGCCTCCCACATGCTGTAACAAGGTGAGGAGGGGGAGGCAGCCAGAATTAGCAAAAAATATAGACCAGGAGTCCCTTCAATTTCCTAGTGGTGACAACTGGGGTACGAGAGGCAACCAAGGAACACAGGTCATGATCTATGATCTTACAGCAAATTGGCAGAGGCAGGCATACCCCCTGAGTTACCCCCTGTAAATATGTAGCCCACTAAAATATTGACTAGCCTGAATACTACTGATTGCTGTGAGGTTTTTTGGGGTTTTTTTTGTGACTGCAGCATAATACAAAGTCCAGTTTCAATGTCTATCAACCAATAATGAAAGAAAAAAAAAAGGGAGGAAAAATAGTTTTCTTACAGTTATAAAAGCTGTCCTTTATATTTTGTAAACTGTCAAATCTGACAAATTTGCCTTAAAGTAAATGTCTTTAATACCTGCACAAGCTGCAATAAATAGAAGTGAGATGTCTGGAGAAGGAAGAAAAGCACATTTGCCAACTATTTCATTTTCTCCCTATCCACTCTTCATAAGTGAAAAAAGCTAATATCTTGAAAGCTTATGAGCTGAATGCCTGTATCCCATCATGAATACTGTTATTGATTCTGCTCAGTAGCAAAGTGAGTGAGGCAAAGCGAGTGAAGCAAAGCAAGGATTGGAATGTAAAACAGGTGAAATAGCTTTTGACATCTACTTCACAGTTTATTTTACACTGCTTCAAAAGTAGCTGACTTTTCAATGCCATTAGTGCTGTTTAGATGAATGGGCATTACAAGAGCAGATGGAATTCTCTGATGACAAATACAAGGTAATGAACATGGGAAGAAATAATTTGAACTGCTTACACACATTACTAGGTTGTAAATTAACTGTAAGCATTTACTCAGGAAAAAAAAAAGGGAGGGGATTGTGGTGGAAATATCTGGCCAATGTACTGAAGGTGATGAAAAAAAAGGAAATAAAATGTTGATATATATCAGAAATGAAATTGAAAATAATTTAGCTACTTGCCTATGGATTTGTATTGTTCATAGTCACCATGGTGTTTATGAATCTTCTATGTGATGTTATTAATATTAAAAATATCAGTGGAATAAAATGAAGTTTCTAGTGTTTTATGTGCCTGGGTTTCATGTGTTTTTATGTGTTTGTGTTAGTGCTTATTCACGAGTGCATTATCCTTCTCTCACAGATATTTTACAGTGAAATAAGGGATAAAACTATCACTCTTCTGTCAGTCTTTGGTTAGTGCGTTGAGATGATACCGTATAAATTGGGTATATATCTCAGTTTTATTTGACTGTACATGCTTATACAAGAAAGAGGTTTTCTAGTCTGCAAACTTTTTGCAAGAAACAACCTGGTTACTTACATTTTCTCTGAAGTAATTAAATTATAGAATATTGATAGATTTAGGGCAACATGCACTATTAAGACACCTTTGTTCCATTTTTTCATTTTTAAATAATCAGTTCACTTTTATTTATAATTTACATTGCTTTTTTTTTTCTTGTTATTTCTCTACATATAAGAAGTACTCATTTTATACTTTGGCTGTGCTTGTGTTTCTGAAAGTTTCCTGCCAATTCAATCCCATTAACTTTAACAACATTGCTTCCAATATATAGCAGTGTAACTTACATCAACATTTATTCTTATTAAATTCAACTGACAATACTATTTTGAATTAAAGACAGGGAAATGCCAGTGGTACTATTTCTATAACATAAATAATCTGAAATAGATGAATATGAATGTTCACTAGAATTGCCCTTTTTGAATGGTACAGATGGTATCATTCTGATGATAGTGAGAGGTCTACACTTTCAAAAGGTAAAGCTAATTTAGTTTTCACTTTTATTCAGGACATGTCTTTGACTTCTTTGACTAATTTTCTATAATACTGTACTAGTTTACATTATTTACAAGAGAAACATACTAACATGCATGATAATTAAATATTTTTTTGAAATAACTATTTTATTTGAACCCAAAACAAAGTTCCAAGAAAAATGCTTCTTAGGCAATTTTGTCTTTGGATTGAGGTAAAAGGGTGCTCTGAGCCAGAACAGCACTGAAATCCACTGGGAAATATGACTCAAGATTATTTCTTGATATGGTGTCCATCACTAGTGTAGGTGTAAATAATACCTTTAAAAATTGATTCAACTGTATTAGAACTACTAATTTTTTGCTATTCTTAGGACTTTTGTGAGGTTGTTCTAGAAGTTTACTTCTTCAGTGACAAAAATCTTTGTCTAATCTCCATTATAAATTTATTCATATCTAGACTACATACTTTTGTTCTTGATAACAGTGTTGTAAAATAGTAAACTAGACTATACTCTATTTTATCAAACTCCTGATTAATGTAAAATAAAAGGAAAATCACCAAGATAACAAATTCAGGATTAAGATGTTGTCCATTGAATATTTGACTAAGGTTTCTGCCAACTTTTCCTGTAAATCTACTTAGTAATAGTTAACAGGATGTTCTGTGTCATAATGATCAAGCGGAGTACATTGTTGAACCCTGTGGTTTTTGTCTGGGCTTGTGGACCCTAAAGACATGATGAAGAATGATGAAGTTATGTTAACTATTTAATAAGGAAATCTATTTTGCAAATCTGTTCATGCAATACTTTCACAATTAATTATCGTTCTCTTTTATTTTGAATGGCTTTGGACTCAAAATTATTGATCATGAGTGTATAGAGGATTTATAAGGATTTCAAAGCCATAGAACCAAGAGACTGATTCTTAGCCTGAGTGTTCATTTCTCATTTGAATATCCCAATTAACATCAGTGGGAAGTTGATGTGATTAAATGACACGCAGTATGTAGAATCTTGTCCAGTGCAACTTTGCCAGCTATTCATTACAGTCAATTTAAAATAGTATGAAAAATGCATAAACCCTCAACCTGACAGTAAACTATTAGTACAAACTGGTCATATTTTAGTGAAATAGCTGATCCTCCTGGTACATTTTATGATCATTCATCTGTTAGCATCTGCTGAAAATACAGTCTTTTGGTATGTACTGCTCTGTCTCACATAACATGACAAAAACCTGAATACTCTCACATATTCACGCATATCTGTGGCCTTACATTGGCATCTGGGTTAAGCTGAAAAAAATTAGTGTACAAAGCTGAAACTTAATTGGAGGCTATTCTGCTGTGAGTAGGAATCACAGCTCAAAAGGTACTACCACCACAACCACAGCAATCAAAGCATCACACCCAAAGACAGTTCCAATTTTCATTGCATACATGCAGGTATAGATTTTACACCATAATAGTAATGACTTGTTGATGGGGGGGAAGGGCGGGTGGCAAGTATATTTGCAAGCTTGGCTTTCTTGACCAAAGGAAGATCTTTCCATTTTGCTTCAACACTATGTTTTTACTTTATTATTTAGATGTAAAAAGAGGACAGATAATGAAAGAGAAAAATATTCAAAGAGCTGTAAATTAAACTAGCTACTGAGATCCTCATCCAATACCACTGCAGTTCCAAAAGTCTCTACAAACTGCTGGAAAAGGCTTATATAGGAAAACTCACTGGGTATCTTACAGTACAGTATAAGGTCAAGAGGGTGGATACTCAGATTCTCATTGCCCTGCATGCCAATGGCCCATGTTCCATTATTCCTATAGCTTCTGGTTATTATTTCTGCTTGCTTTCCCTCTGTATCTCTCTCCTGCTGTGCTACATTAGAAAACTGAAGTGCATGCTGAGTTCTCACAAGGCCTTCATCCTCTGGTTTTCACCTCAAACAACAGAAAAAAAGAACAAAAGTTCTTTTCATATGGATGTGGGAATCATGGTAGCTACAGCTAGTTTATTTATTCATTTATTTTAGGAGCTGCTAAATAATTGTACATTTTAATCTATGGAAAAGGAGAAAAATGTGTTCTTTCCTTATTTTAAGGGTTCTGGTGATTTTGTAAAAAAAAAAAAAAAAGAATCTGAAGAAATTTCAGTTTTACTACAAAGTAGCTTTTATGATTCTAAAAATTATTATTTGCTCAAATGCAGTTATTAGTGAAGTTTAGCACAGTTTCTACAACTAATGCAGACATATAGAAGTTTTCTGAAATTTCCTAGAGATGCTGGCAAAGCTATAGTAGCAATTGAAAGCTGCTGAAATATTACTATATGAAAATCACCCTTCTAATTTACCACCCTTTAAAACAACAAAGTGAATGTAGATGTGTCAAATATTTTAAAACACTGGCTTTTTTTGAAAGCTGTTCTTTCTCAAGAGTTTGGAGGATAGCAGATATTACAGGGGGTTAATTTGATTTAGTAAGAGATGTAGGATATAAAAACTGTGAGTCAGCTTATAGTGTGCCTATAAAGGTACTTCTTATTCTGGTGGAAACTATCTGAACTGTGCCCATGGAACCTGTAGTGCTGATCCTGTACCGGCCTTTAGCACCTTGACACAAAGTAGGATTCATTTAATGAAATTTACTGTCCTGAACTGATCAGCTCATGATCTTTACAGGCTGTGAAGATCTAGTCAATATACTCAGTGCAGTCCTGGGTGCAATTCATCTCCTAAGTAAATATCTGTCTGAAATAGCTCAGGTGAATCACATGCTTGAGGTAACTATTTCTCCCCTTTGACTATTAAGTGAGATTTAGGTCAGTGGCTGTGATATTAACATCTGCATTTTGGGTGTTGAAAGGAAGGTGAGACAAAATCCAGCCGATGTTCTCCAAATAAATTAGCTTACCAGTCTTTGTTCCTTTTCTGTGATTAAAAAAGTAGTTGAGATAAAGGTTCACACACCTGACAGAGAACTCTTTGATTGCCACAAAGCTGCTATTTGTCTGGTTTTCAGAGTATAAAAACAATTTTTTTTATAGTGGACATCACTCAGACACACTGGGTAGCAATTCACACTTGACCTTACCTGAGGTCAGTTTTGATTATCAGTGTTTTTTATGGGCATGATGAACTGAATCTTCAAGATTGTAGATTTGATGAACTCGAGCAATTGAGTGATATGATAAAGCCAATCAAGATTCAAGTCCAGTGAGAAACTTACTTCTCACATGCACTTGACCTTGATGGGAAAATATATGGTGTACAAGAACTAAAAGTTAAAAATAATCTGAGTGATCAGTGAATAACCTGATTTTCAAGGCTCCTGAGCAGAAAATTGTTAGATTCTATAAGGGCAAAATGCAGAAAACCAAATTAAGATGTTTTTTTTAAAATCTATAAAATGTGTTTCCACAGTCACTGAAATGCAATAATCATATAGCTATTGGCTGACATGATTACAAGACACAGTCAGGATTGTTTGCCTAGTTTAATTATATAGTTCCCACATGAGTTCTTTTACATAAAAACTTAATTCTTCACTTCATCTACTCCAATACTCCTTCTAGATATCTCTTTTGAGGGAACTTTATCTTAATATTTTTCAGAGGCAAACTGGTTCAGTTCCTACACTGAAGAGTGGTTAATCTCTTTGAAGCACTTACCATCCTAGGAAATTAGAATGAACAGGGGATAATGGCTCTCCTGATCATACTGAGAACCATGGTCTATATGTGGGAGGACCAGAAATGCAAAAAAAAAAAAAAAGAAAATCTTGGAAGAAATGGATGAACCAAGGGTTGTCACCAATGTGAAAAATCACTGTATTAAGAAGGATTGTTTTTCATTGTTCTTTGGGTTGATTTCACTGTTACTCTTTCTCTCTCAGTGACCTCTTACTCATTGGAAGTCTACTCAGAGTGAATTTTAGAGCATCTTACAAATCCCCCATGATTTTTTATGAGTGAAAGTCTGACAGATCATTAATGACAACAGACAGCAGGCACCACCAGAATTAAGGAAACATTTCAAAAAATAAATTGCAAGTGATGATATTTGATGACTCGAAAATTAATTAGACATATTAGGAAGAGATGTGTGTGTTGTGAGGACAGGATATTTGTTTCTGTTTAAACCATTTTGTTTTTATGGAACCAGAGGCTGTTTTTTAGCTCCTACCTCCTTACTTTGTGCAGTGGGGTCAATAGATGTGCTTTACAATGTGCCCTTATAAGTAGAAAGAATCACTATGGTAGGATGGTCTGATCCAGCTAATTTGGTTCATTTTTAACATGCCCCATTATTATCTTGCTTCAGCTGAATTCCTCTCAGATTCCTTTTCCATAAGCACTTGACTGTCTTTGAAATCAAATTAAAACTCAACTGTTTTATATTAAACAAAAAGTCATAAAACAAATACTTGCTATAATGAAGGTTCTTTACTGTTCTTTGGGATTTACAACAACTTTATCCAATTTGTTTAGGCATGTAGTGCTGAAATGCCATTGTATCCCTCAAGAGAAATAACTTGAGAAAAGAGGAGCCTTACATTGAAGAGATTAAAAGAAATAGAGGGATAGTTACTTATCTATACACACAGAGTCTGGGGCTTTGTACCCTTCAAAGGAAGGACTTTCTCTTGGTTTCACCTGACAACATTATGCCTCTACAGTGTATGTTAGTTTTTTTTCATCATCTTTCATTCAGTAACCTCAAAAATCATTTCTAGCATCAGAAAGTAATCTTAAAGCATCCTCAACGTGCAGTTGATACTAGAGATAACCACTCAATGTCTGGGTCTTTCCCTGGCCCTCTGTTAGGGTGCCATACTTTCAGTGCAAAGTACAAACCAAACAGAAAGAATTGGTTTGGCTTATCAAAACTCAAAAATGGGTCTTTGAGGCTGTTGCTGATACTTGTCAATGAGTCCCATTTCTGGGAGGAAAAAAATAATTTTTGAGAATTTTTTTTATGTTTCAGCTCAGACATGTCTTTATCTGTCTCTCTACTCCTTCCTAATTGCCATGGTCAAAAAACTAGAGACAGAGGAGACAAGAGGGAGATGGAAGTGTGAAAATGATGAGAGAATAAGAGAAGTGCTAACAGATGAGATTAAGAGAGCATGATGCTTTTTGCTTCCAGAATAATCAGTACCTTGGCTACCCCTAGAACATGTGAATTACTCAGCTACAAAATTCTTGTTGTTTTTTTCCATAGTGGCAAAACAAAAAAACTGAACAAATAAAGTTTCATTGTTACTTATCAATTTTGTCTCTTAAAATTCACCTAATTTATTCATTGAAAATGATTGCACTTTTCTGCACTTTGTTTTGTTTTGCCAGTTGTTCCTAAAGCTGGTCATTCCTTTTCTTCAAGCAAACACCCATGAACTAAGTTGTCTTGTATCTGCTGGATTACTTGCTCACAGCATTGAAGAAGGAATAATTGGCCTGTTATTGGTGAGAGTAAAATAAAGGTATTTACTGAGATGTTGTAAAAATAGGCATGTTACCATTTGTGTGGTACTCTTGGTTGATCTCTGAGCCTACAAAAGGCTGTTGTTCATATCAGCTCTCCAGGAAGAGTTTGTATGTTGCCTTTCTGATACAGTCCTGATAAAAATAGGAGAGGTAGTCAAGAAGAGATGCTGCTCAGTCTCCAACTTTGAGTGTTTTCAAGGTCCTAGATAATCTGGTCTGATCTTGTGGCAGACCCTGCCTTGAGTAGTGGATTACAGCTGCGGTCCCTCCATACCTGGGTTATCCACTCATCCTAGGAGCATTCCCAGAGGCTGCTGGTTGAGTAGCTGCTCTAATCTCACTTAGCAGATTCCGGTGCAGCATGTGGCACAGCAGAGGGATGAGGGATGCAGTCTGGGAGAGTGCCAAAGCAAAACAAGCACACATATTCCTCAGACTTAATATGGAAAATAAAAGAAGAGAGGAGCTGATGAAGTGGAGAAGCTGATGAAGTGGAGAAGCACATTAGTCAATTCCTTGCCAACACAGCCCTCCAACATTTCCCCTGAAGGATAAGGGGTCAGGACATAACACTGCACTTTGACAAAGTATGGAAGTGTCAAAGTTGGGTCCTTTTCAGACTCAAGGAAAAAAGTGAATCCTTCCTCTTCTGCCCTAAAGATCTCAGAGAGATCCAGCTTCCAGAAACAACCAGTCATACAGGGAGAAGCTAAGAGTAAATGATGACAGAATTTGACTCATAGAGTGAGTGAAAAAAATTTGCAGGCAGTGGTGCTGCAGCAAGGATATTGATATTCCCTCTCAAACTCAGATTCCTCATGTATTTTCCACATTTTATTTATCCTTGCATGCATGAAAATAAATTATTTTCTGCTTCACAGAACGTTTACCTTTTGACCTTTGGTTGGAACAGTGGGCTGTGCTGGTGAAATCCCAGGCAGCAGGAATCCCCAAGTCTCCATGGTTGGTAGGAAGTGTCATTACCAGGTACCACCGAGAAACCTCCTGCCAGCAGCTGTCCAGGAGTTACCCTACCATGCTTTAGATCTCCAGCAGTCATCTACAAGCAGCACACAGTGGGCTGGAGCCCACTTTTGCATCACCAGAGAAAATCCAGCATAGCTGCTCAGAAGCAAGACCACATACAAAACATGAGCCTTTAAAAGAATAAGAGTAGAATTTCCTTCCCTGATATTGAAAGTCTTCATGCAGCTCCTTTTATGTGCACATCTCAAAAGGGTTTAAGTGGGATGAAGGCAATGCAGTACAGAGCTATCTCTTTTGGCTTTATCAAATGAATCATTAAGTCATTTCTCTGAGAATTGGGAAAATAGAGGCAGATATCAGTAAACAGAATATTAATGCCTTAACTGGCTGACTACAAACAATAAGAAAGGTGTTTTTAACTGCATGTAAGCTATCTGCATCTGGATATCTCTTGATCCATTTATTTGTGTGGTATGGCTTTACCATCTAATGTTTGGGGGGGTTTGTCATTATAAACAAAAAAGAATCTCTTTAGGCAGGTACTGTAGTTTTCTTTGTAGTGAACACTGTAAAAAAACCCTCTTGCCATCAGTGGCTACATCCTTGCGTTTAATTTTCCTGTATGAAGTTGTGATAAATAACTTCTTTTCATGCCTGAATAGTTATCTAGTGGTCACACTGTTTAACTGTAATAACCAATACTGAGAAAATAAGCCATAAATAGCCAGTTGTTTACTCAATGCGTTTTTCTTATTGTAGTATTTTCGAATTATTGATGACATTTTAATGGGCGTATTAACCTATTGGAAATTAGTCATGAAAGAAGTTCTGCAATTATTTCATGGTCTATAATTTGAGAAGTAAGGTTGAAGTATCTTTTGCAACTACCATTGGATTTTTTTTCGCTTTTTTTTTTCTACTAAACAGTGTTTAGATTTTTTAGTCAGGAAACCTCTACTCTAATAAGAAAAATGTTCTGCATCAAAATGTAAAGTCTAAATACTTCATGTAAAAATCAGTTCTTTCTCTTAAATTAAAATATTTATTTTTCAATTTTCAATACTGATTTTTTACCTTTGTGTATATTTTCAGCAGAAAATTATTGCCTTTTTTTTAAATCTGGTTATGACCATTGTGGTAAAGACAGGTTTTGCTTAGGTACATTTCACTGGCCGCATGAAAGCACTCTCTGCATCCTCAAGGAACTACTTTCCAAGGGAAAAACTTTACTTTTATTCCTTTCACATTTTATATTATTAATCTGACATGTTATTGTTACCTGATGCTCCAGTCAAAAAATAAGTTGTTAAAGCAGGCGCAAAGCTACTACAATAAATTAACTTATTCACTGGGACAAGAGAGACAGGAATGTTCAGAAGTGCTTGTCTAGCTTCAGAAGGGAACGTCCAGCAAGGTGGAGAGAGGGCCACTTTCTTTTATGAAATCCATATAACCAGAAGCACCATAATGGATCCCCTGTCTTAGCTGGGACTTCTGAGTAAAACCACATTTGAGGCAAATGCTAAGAATAACACAAAGAAGTGAGAAACGTTTTTAATGGAAACATCCCTTTTCTTCCTCTCACTTCCTGTTGTTGGTAAATATGTGAATTATCTTGTAGGACTAATAATCGTAACTGAGTAAAAAAAGGAAGGAAAATGCTCTTCTATTTGTATGAGGAAGGAAACTCTATTTACAGCACAGCTGAATAATCATGGTTGCTGTGCTACAACAGTTTGTTGACCAAAATAAGCGTATAAAAGAGTGACTCTGTTATCAATGATCATTGATCCGTTCTACAAGCAAAAATCAGCTGCTAAGCCTAATAATCTCCTATGGCATTGTGCAGTGAAAAAATGAAAGCAGCAGCCACACTGCTGAGTCAATATTTACGACTCAGTGGGATTTAGTTCCACCAGGAGCAGAAATGTGTGGTGTGCCAGTGGTTTGGAGCCTCTGCTGGCGTGCCCCAGCCACTCCTGGGCTGCAGACCAGCAGCCACCTGGCCCTGCAGGTGCCCCGTGCCCTGTAGGGAATGACAAGGTGCCCAGCGTCTGGTAGAGCCATGTGTCTCACAGATGCTTCTGAATGGAGTTAACGGGAAATAGCTTTGTTCTAGGGAACAGAATAGCTCATTTTTCTCCTGTCCTGTTTGCAAAGCAGAAATATCCTGCAGCTGATGTACTGAGGTGAGTTTGAATGAGTGGCCCTGGCAAAGTTTTTAGCTCTTTCCAAAGCTGTTATTAATTTGATACACTGTGGTAGAACATCACCTTCAAAGTTCCTTAATAGACTTTTACCTTTTATGGGAAACTGCATCTACTAATACATTATATGAATAGTCTAAGTGCAGCCACTAGAACTACTGTGTGAAATGTTGTCACTTTCTGCATGAGCAACGCAGCTTGTACAAGCAACTCAGAATTTGCAAGCAAATCGATGGAATACTGAGTTCCTTGTACATGAAGATTGGCAGGACCTGGTAGAACATATGCATTTCTGCTAACAGGACTGAAGGAAAAGCAAGGTTTTGGGGTCATTTGGCACTAGAAACAAGTCCAGATTCTGTTAGAAATATGTCTATAAACCATGCTTAAAACCACAATATGGATCTGCAACTTCAAAGTAAGAATTACTTTTTTTTTTAAGACTTTGAAAGACCAAGAATCAGTCTTTTCTAATAAGAACAGTAGTTATCAAGAAAGCAAGGACAAGATGTATGTAATGCCAGTGCTGAATGAAGCTTGGGGGTAGCACAGTCCCTAAATGTTGTAAAACAGTACCTGTTCATGCAAACCTGAATTTTACCACCTCATGGATGAGGAACTTGGATTCAATTTAAGGTTGGGATTTTTCCACGGACATAAAGAATGAAGGGGCAGGGCATGACCTGAAGAACATGCAAGGGATCGCTGACAGCTGTGTGTGTTGTTGCAACTGACTCCAGAGTGCGGGTGACAGGAATTGTGGCTTTGAGGATTTGCCATCTCTTTAGTCACTTCCCCCATCTCCATTTTCCCCATTGAAAATTTCCATTGAAATTCTGAGGTGTCTCATTGATTCACTTTCAAGGTAGAAATATCAAATGTATGCAAATATTTGAAGCTCTTTGACATGCTGCCTGCATTGCTCTCACCTGCAGAGAGGGCGAGGGATGTGCATGGTGCTGTTTGCAAACACAGGTACTCTGCCTATGAGAAATGGAGCAGCAATGGCTTTGACTTGTCTATCTTTTGCACTAATTCAGCATCAGCAAGACAGTATTAACTTCATGCTCACCCTAGCAGCCACAGTGTTTCGGGACTCTGGCCTGACTGCTGGCTCAGTAGTACCAGAAGATTCAGGCTAAAATCAAGAGGTACAGTTTTTGTTTTTTTCTGTAAAGTTGGAACACTTTTGATATTGCCTCAGGTGTGTTGTCCCATTAAACACTGTCTGAGACACTAATTTTCTGGAGTTAGTAAAGGTGCCAACCACAGACATGAACAGATAGCAAAGCTCCAAGGTTAAATAAAGCAACACCAGCGCAGTACACTTGTGGGCTTTGTATTTAGGACTTTTGCATACTGACAGTGAATGCAATTCCATTTCATCTGAGTCCATTCTCATTTCTTTTTTTCACTGAGCTATGAGTATCCACTGGCATCTTATAAAGCAGTAGTTCTTAGCTGATTTGGGAAATTACCAACAAATAGAAAAATTTAAAAATATCTGTGTTTTGGCCAAAGGCATAACTGCTGGGAAGAAGGAATATTATAATTTTAACGCATTTTAATAAAACATTATTGCATGGAGATCATGACTCCATCTTCAAGCAGTCATGCTCTCTCCCTGAAAATAAGACACAGCTTTATGAGAGGAAAAAATATAAGGAAAATTTTAAATCTGTGATGAAATAAAAGCTTTTCAGGAAATTCCTACTTGAATTCCTTAGGGAAAACCCACTGGAAAAAAAAAACACAAAAAAGTAGGATAAATTGTTCCTTTTGTTTTTTTAAAATTTTGTTTATTAATACCTGCTCATGCCTATTCAGTCTGTGGACCAGAGAAACTGTGGATAAAACTCATGACATGCATGGAGACAACATCAGCACCAACTGGTTTACCCTGGGCATCCCCTCCTCTTTGACTGCACTACTTGCTAATTGTAAGCATGTTTTTGTTCTATTGGAAGAACCAGTTTATGAGCTCTGACAACTCAGCAGTGTGAAATAAAGCATCCCAACTGGGAATAACAGGAAGGTTTACTTCAAAATCTCACTTCTGATTCAAGCATTAATACTAACAGACACACACCCAGTGAAGGGATATTTGTGTGTACACTGCCTCTAAAGCTTCATACAGACTATTCATATTCACCTGTTGGTCTTTAAGGCCAAGTAGTTCTCATTTCTAGTAATTATGGTGAGGCTATTCAAAAGCAATTTTAGTATTCCTGGCTGGAGAGTTTCTCTCAACTGGAACTTATGAGTCCGTATATAATAACAGGTTAAAATGTAAGTTAAACTGCAATTTGTAAGGTTAATATTAAGCAAAGAAGATACACATCTCTCCCCTGCTCAAGTTTCTGCCTTGTTTGTGTGAAAAAATTAGTTCCTACTGATCAAATTAATGCAAAAACAGCTCTCCACCAGACCATTTCAGGGATGCTACAGCTAGCTGCAAAATTTTAAAGGCTACTGACATTTATGATTATATGGAGAACAATGTCAGGCTGTTCTTTGAGCTGTCTGTCACACTGACCTGCATCAGGAGAGGCTTCTCGGTGATCCTAGGATCTTGCCTGGTGACACTGAACCTTTGTTCTCTGTCTCAAATACCTGAAATTTGGAGCAGCCTGTCTGATACTGAAACAAAACCTTCTCTGCAAGTAGCACCACACCAGCACAGGAGAGAAGAAACACTTTTGATTTCAGAAATGATTACCAGATGTATGCATACAGTGACTGAATAAGAGCCATACCTATTCCGGTTTCTATTATAAGTGCAGCAGGCTGTGATCTGGAAGTGAAGATAAAGAGCTTGGAGTGTTGCTGAGCTGGAATGGGTCCAGTTACACAGGAGACAACTTGGTGTTCATTATGAGTGACTAACAGTATAGTGGCTTCCTAGTTGTTTTTCTCATACACATATATAAACATATATGTGCATGTGTGTGTTTTAATTTAACCATCAAGCTGAAGAGAGGACACCATAGTATACGGTTAATGTCCCTTGGCCAGGATGATAAACACCTTAAGTTAAACAACTATGCACATACCACTATGGAAAAAAGTGTCAGCTGTGCTGGAGAAGGACGAGATGAGCACTGACTGTCAGTGGGAGCCCTGAAGTGGTAACTGAAGCTGCCCAGAGACTTTCCCTTGCTCTCCTTCAAGGCCAGGAGGTGGATCACCTCAAGAGCATATAAAGGCATGCCAAAAGTGCAGCATCATGGGGGAAGCTCCCACACATTTTCTGGAAAGCTGCATGCCCTGCTTGTTCTCTGGAGTGCCTGTGCCTACCTCTATTCAGTTTGGGATGGTTTTGTTTTGTTGTACCTCTTCAGACCAGATGGAGAGGGGATAGAGAGTGGGGGAAAGAGGAAACATGACAATGAGAGTATGGAACAAAGAAAAGAAAAATCAGTGCCTTCTAATCTTTTTCCCTCTTACTCAAAGGGGAAAGAGGACACACTAAAAAACAAAAAAAAAATGTGGTTTCTTTCACCTTTTAGATTCTAATAGACATTTTCTTTATGTGAGGAGGTAAAATGTGAGAGACAGAAGTAATTTTTAGCAATAGGATGAAATATAAACCTTGAAATTTTTAATTTAAGAATTTTGTTTAAAAGTTAGACACTAAAGAAATGAGAAAAGTTTTACTATTATAAAGACTATTTCAAAATAAAGTCTTTTTACATGAAGACATTTCATCAGTCTTTAAGACATACAAAACTTTATGGTTTTGAAATAATACATACAACAAATGAGTCATTGAATGACCTTAAAAAGAACCTTGAATTGGGTTCCAAGTCAGATTTTGAGGACCTTGAGTATTATCTTGTTTATATAAACCTAAAGGCGGTCCTTGAGGATTAGTCAAAATGTTTTGTTGATTATTTTGTGAAAAAAAAACATACATTTTATTCTACCTAAAACCTCTAAGCAGCAATGGTTTAGGAATTGTTTAGATTGAAATGAGATTTTCAATAATTAGTTTCTTGATTCTAAAGAAAAAGCTTAAAGACAGGCACACAGGAGACTGAGAAAAACCTGTGTGAAGGAACTTAAAAGAAGCAGTAGATTCAGAGAGCAGGTTCAGAGCTAGGGAGGAGAGGTACATAACTTTGCATCGCACGGCACATGAACCCTCAGGGAAGGACACTCACCAAAGAGCAAGAAAACAGCAAATCACTCACAACTGAGCATGACATCAAACATCTTAAAATATTTGTCATAGTTATTGTTTGTGGCCATTTTTAGACTACTATAATTCTTCAGGACATGCAAGAAGAAGAAAATAGCTAAAGCAGTGAGTTTCTGCCATGTGTTGCAACCTTTTTTACATTATAATGTATAATGTATGATCCCTTAATTTATATGAATCAGGGACAGAAGAAACTTGGTTGTAGAGGAAAGGGGCATAAGAGAAAGTTTTGGGACCCTGAGTATCCTTTGAATACATCCTCCTGCTCTGTTTGTCTCTTTAAAACATCTCTCTGCAAACACTGGCAGTGTTTTTATGCCTGTGGTTTGGGCACAGTTTTAATCTCATGCTTATTTTTCTCATAGAAGAATCATCTGTCTGTCCCAGATCACAGAGAGGGAAAAAACAAACACACATTTGTAGTTATTTGACTGAATAGTACACACCTTTCTGGCAGAACTTTACTTCTACCTGTTAAAAGGTAAATTGAACATGTTCTGCAAGTCTAAAGGAAAGACTTTTAACAGCAAAATTACCAAGCAGATACCATATCCTTTTCTGGGGGACCTCTGCACCCACTAATCACAGAGGTCGATGTGACCTTCCTGTTATCAAGCTCAGTTGTATCTATTTAAAAGGTACAAATATATACATGCACACTCTTTACTATTAAAAACATGCATGTCCATGCTTTTTTAGTGTAACAATTTTCTATTACCCTGAAGTTTCTTAATATCATAATAATGCCTACTAATTAAGAAGGAAAATTCTGAAACTGGGATTTTTTTTTCTGAAAACTTGTATAGATATTTGAGTTCAGTGACTATCCAGACACACCAAGCTAAGTGACACCATTCTTGTTTTCTTAATTTAACATAACTGATTAGTTGCCATTAATTGTTCTGTGTTAGCAATTTTTGTTTCATTGATTAGATGACTCAGTGATATCCAGTCATATAATGATAACTTTAGAAATAGGCTAGAAGGCTGAAATACTAATTACCATAAAATATTATCCAAAGATCAGTAGTACAAGCTAGTACTTTGTTGAAATACAATTGCATGTCCACAGCCATTGGATGGGGTATAAATGATGATTATTTTTACTTTTAATGTACACAGCGGCTCATTTATTTCTGTAGAAACTGTTCTAAAATTTTCTGCTGGCATAGTGGTTTCCTCTATATATGAAACAAAGCTTAAGCTTCAGCATTAGAGAACCTTGTTGTAGAACTATGGAATCTTAAACTCAAAACTACGCCTTGGTGGAGCATAGTGAAGCAGCAGCTATGCCAGTAATTAAAAGCATATTGATTTGTTAGGCCTAATCTAATCATAGTCTTTATAATAAATCAGAATGTGTTTTGCAATTAGAAAGTCCATACTAAATAACAAAGGCACTGTTATCTTTGTAAGCTTACTAAGTGTGTTTTAGTATGGAGTTGTTATTTGGACCTCAGTCAGTACTTTAGTGAGTTATATTGCTCTGCCAAAAGTGACTTAGAAAGTGTACACCAAATATCCCATAAACATGTTTGTTCCCTCAAGATTTTTCAAAATCCTTTTTTATTTGTGTGCTTTGCTTCAGATTTCCTCTGCTGTCAGCATTGTTTAAAAAAGTAGCTACTAGAACAAGTATCTAATTAAACATCTATCATAAACTCAAATTTTTAGTTCACACATAAAGATATGGAATGTTTTTTCCATGTGATAGGTAGTTAAATAAAGCCCTGTCTTGCACAGGTGTGTACTTCTGCACACCTGTCCCATTCTAAACCTCAGAAAGTAAAATGACTATCCTTAATGGGCTTGAACATGAAGCTACATATCTCTTATTGATGCCTGACAAGTAAAACTGAAGACATTGAACCAGAAAACTATTTTCTCTCTACCAGTTATATCTTTTGTTTTCCTAAAAGTCTGTTTACATGGGATAATTGTATACTTAGAATCATGATCCATGCATGTTTTTCATGCAAAACATCTGTATTCACCAAACCGTTCATAACTCAGAGGAAAGAAGGTAATGACTTAATAAGAGCTGTTAACACAAATAAGGGGATTAAAAGCCAATTTCAGAGCAATTAATTAAATTGGGATTTCTGTTATAGAGTAAAAAATTAATTGTGACATTGTGAAAAGAATACCTGAAATTAATCTTAGGAAAGGGACCATAATCTAATTTAAATTTGTAATTATTCTTAAAAAAATACAGAAGAAAGACTGCATTGTTCCAGTTAAGCCTTCAGTTACACAGATTCTATATATCTGAAGGCAGAACTTGCCATTAAGGAAGGGCAATTCTCATTTTCATTTTTTTACTCCAGCACTGTAAAAATGGCCTGATCATGGGTGTAAAAACAATTTGCCGGAGCAAAGTGTAAATTAGAAACAGGATGAAAGTTTCAGTAATGTTATTGTGTTGAGATGCTCTCCATCAGCAGGTAAAGAGAAAAGTAAAACTGAAATAGCCTTAACACACTCAGTAACACCATCATTTCATTCCATTATGCTTTAGTTCTATAACTTCAATTTATCAAGAGTAGTCAGAGTCCCTTGACAGAAGATAATATCACCATTAATACATATGGTAAGACTGAAATTGTGCTCGCTCTTTGCCTCTAAATATTTTTCTCTGGTAGATTAAGTCCTATCTCTAGCATTATTGTAATACTGGGGGTTTGTTGATTTAGTTGCATACTCAAGAGTGTACTCTCCCTTTGAATGGTGAACATAACTTCCATTAATGGTACTGGCAGTTGTGTGTGTATGTCAAGATGGGAATGCTCCCCTCTAGAAATTATATATGAAAATCCCTAAGAGAATAATATTTTCCACAACTACACTATTACCCTATCAGAGACTAAATAGTTAGCGTGTACAGTAATTAAGCAAGCACAACAGACAAATTCAAATTTCAGGAGTCTGGGTTTTATTGTTACAGATGTTCTTCAGAGCAAAGTGTGCTCAGCAGTTCCTTGGGTCATAAATATTTAATTTGTAATCTATTTTTTATCAGTTTTGTGTAATGCAAGCTCCTTGTAAACCAAAAGAATTTTTACAAGTGTTTTTTTAATGTCTTGGAAATTTAAAATAATAGTGGTGGTTTAACATTTTTCTTCTAAAACCACCCTGCCCAATAGAAGGGTAGGGTTATTTTTAACTCTAAAAGTGGATTCATTCTCTTTTGACTAGTGTTCTGAATTTGACAGTGAACAATAGATGGGCTTTTTTAAAAGAATCTGAGAGTTTGATTCTATTAAAACAAGTATGTGACCTTAAAAATCTGTCCCATTTGGAAATGATCCTAGACTCCTGAGTATCACTGTGAAAGCAGATGCTTGAAAATGTCCTCCTATAGGGCTTTGAAAAGAGATGAGGCTATACAGCACCCTGAAGGTTCAGATCTGATGAGCAGGCACATCAGATGTACACTTCCTATTTATGTTGCTGTTTACAGATGGTAGTCTGTTTGCACAGATTGAATATTCTCCTGTGAAAACTATACAGGATACTTTTTCAGTTTATTGTTGGATTCACTTTGGGTTACATCATTTATTTGCATTGAAAATATCTATTTAGTAGACTCAGGAACACAAAACAATAGCTGTTTCAGGTGATATTTATCTTTTGTGACTCAAACAGCTGTCTTCTCTATTTGTATGATGATGTGATGTAGGTTGCTAGTTAACAGGAGCTGATAAAAGGTAAACTGTTTTTTGAAAGACTGAAATATAATATAATGATTGTGGGGAGAAACTCCTGGTGATTTAAACATATTTACATTTTATCTTCCACC
The DNA here is from genome assembly GCA_013396655.1 of Campylorhamphus procurvoides. Classification (NCBI taxonomy): domain Eukaryota; kingdom Metazoa; phylum Chordata; class Aves; order Passeriformes; family Dendrocolaptidae; genus Campylorhamphus; species Campylorhamphus procurvoides. The sequence goes on from WBMV01005072.1 coordinate 427,303, forward strand.
ATCTGCTCTAAACCAGAAATATGCTCATCCACACCAAGCTGTGTGCCCAGGCCACTCAACCCATCAGACAGGAAATTACTGTCTTCAACTTCACAGAGTTAAATATTCTTTTGGCCACTGCCTGACCCAGTACAGTTCTCTTTATGCTACATTCAATAAATAAAGGAAAGCATATATAAATTGAAAAAAAAACCTTAATTTTTAGTCTATGGACAGAGATAATCTATTATATTTTGTATAATGCAATTGACCTCTAGTAAACAGTGCAACACAAATAATAACCTACAATGAAATAATTATTCTCTGATGATTTAGATGAAATTCTAGGGTGGAAGGGCACAAGTATTTACTTATTTCTCAAAGGTGCTATAGAAAAAAATCCCATGATTCAACTGACAAAGCAGTTGAATATTTCAGAAGTGCCTGATTACCCACCTGTGTCACTTTGCTTTCCACAGGATTTAGATACCTGACTAATTCTGGGTCTGAAATGGATGTTTTCCTGAGCTCTTATGTGTCCAAGTACGTGTACATGTCAGTCTTTATATTCCAGCAGCTTTCAAAGTGAATTTGACAGTTTTGAAATTCATGTCCTCTAATGCTCCACCTCTACATCCAGAAATACTATCTAGGAATTGATAGTGAAACTTGCGCTTTAGCTTTATCCTCTTATAATAAAGTTTGAAGACAACTGGGCTGGGTCAGAGCACACCTGAGATGAGACCAAGGCAGCTAGAAGTTGGGGTTTGCACTCAGACTCTTTCTGGACATGGGAGAGAAAGGGGGCGTGTTCAATGTCTGGTACAACAGGTCCTTGGGTTTGACGCAAATTGAGTGCAATACCTCTGGACTTGTTTGCAGGCAGGGAGGTGAAACCTCCTGCAACAAGCACATGTGCTGGGGCAGTTCCCATGGGAAGGAGAGGGAAGGATGTTTGCCTAGTGGTGACTCTTGTAGCTGTGAATCTTGTGGCTCCAAGATGAGGTGCTGGAGGGCTTGGATTTTGCCTCCAGTCCATGCTGTGGCTTCCACGTTAGGCAAAGGACAACACAGTCGAGCAGAGTGAGCAAAAGTGCACCCTTCCCCTGCATGAAATGAATTCCAGCTTCAGTGCCCCACCTATTGCTTTCAATCAAATGTGTTGTTGGAAGCTGAGCTATAATAACATTTTAATATTCTCCAGTTATTAAAGGTAAACAGATAGGAATAATCCTCCTTGGTAATATAAAGCATTAAAAAAAATGAGAACCACATTATCAGAAGATTGCCAGAAACATTTAATATATTTATGGAGTTCTTTATATTCTGATTTTTCCCTGCCTTCTAATTTTTTCGAGTGACATTAAGGCTGGAAACTCCTGGGGAAGGAAGGAAAGGGGAAGGGGAAGGGGAAGGGGAAGAGAGAATAAAAGTTACTAGGTAAATTAGCAAAATGCTAACATTCCATCTGATTTTGTGGCAAAGTCACAAGGGATAGCAGAAGTTTCACCAATAGTTACCTTTGAAAATAAATTCTCCACAGGGTGGCATCAACTTGTGCAGCTGGGATCGAGGCCAGTGATCACAAACCCAGCCAATTTGCTACAAAGGGATCTTTGTCTTACCGGTGTTCCTGATGTTCGAATTGTTGAAAGTATAGGAATTTTTCTTTTCACTTATTCCCATTTGTGGAAAATATTTTGTTGAGTATTGCTTTTTTCCCAAAATGCCCCCAACAAAGGTAGGTAAACCCCCAAACATTTAGCTTTCAGAATTGTCATAAATCTCCATTTTCTCTTCTTTAGAGAGTGAATTTTAGTATTTTCTGAGGAGAAAGGACCAGCAAAAAAAGCATATTACAAGGCAGAATCCATTGGTACACAGAATATAGGAAACATAAAACACAAAGTGAAACCTCCCAGAACACCTTTTCCCTTGTTTAGATCTTGAATTTTTGTTGCCTCTAAAGAGAATATTAAAGCATTTGTAGTTATGGAACATTTTCAGTGAAATTTCAGACATTTTTCCCTAGAAGAGTGAAAACTCCTCCCACACACATGTGCACACACACAGACAGACAGAGTGCTATTTCTACTTCAATTTATGTGCTTGTTCCTCTGCCACTCAGGAAGGATCTACTTCCTTTCATTCCCCTTCTACCCCCACATTTTAAAGTAAATATTTTTATAAATTCTCCTTTGTACTCAATTCCACTTGTTTTCTGCATCACATTTAAGCTCTACACCAAATTTAAGCTCCTCACACTATCAGTATCCCCCATAGTTTAATTCTTGCCAACCCCTTAACTCTAGCCCAGCAGCCAAACAAACCTGCATCCAGCTATGGCTACAGTTACTACATGGGCAGTTCTGTGCTTTCAGGTCACCTTTGCAGCTTCTTGTTTGGTGGCAGAATCTCTCCTAAAATACATTAGAAACATATTTAAATCACTAGACTCTCTAGTATCAAATTTCTTAATTTACTGCAAAGGTTTTTATGCTCTATTTTTTTTCTTAGACAAGGGCTCAAAGACAGATAATAGATCTCCTAGTAACACTTGAATATCTTTTGTGCAATTGAATGTACACAGCTGGACTCAGTGCAATTCTTTGACTGATGGTAGTGGAAATATTGACTCCAGTAGTGAAAGATGAAAATACAATATACAATAACACAATACATCCTCTGCTTTTAGAAGTGATTTTCAAGGCTAGATATTTAGTAACTGCTCTAAGAGACGTTTGCAGATCAATTTTTTTTGTTCTGTGTCCTTTGGGAAATGACCTTGCTGCTAAGAATGAGAAAGGCAGCATATGTGTTCCTTTAGACATACGGAAATAAAAGGAATATCCTCACACATAATGGTTTTTCTTCATGGATATTTCTATAGAGCACTACAGCTCATGCCTGTAAATCACACATTTATTACCCATGTGGATCACATTGTGCATCCACTGAAAATAACCACAATTTTATACTTCAGCAAAAGTTTCTTCTGATGAGATTAGGGTAACTGAGTGTATGAAAATGAAAACTCTGTGAGTTAGGTACCTTGACCCTGCAAATGCCCCTTGCCTGGAAAATTTCTCAATGACTTCTGTAGGCATTGGTACTGGCTCAATTCCACACCTGCAAAAATCCCAGAGGGAAAAAAATACTATTGTGTGAACAGAACCTCCTTTTCTTTGAAGCAAAAGTTGATTTATTATGATGGTTCTCACAACTGAACAGTATTTGCTATGTCACTAAGCAATTCTTAACCTGGAGAATCTTTACTAAAATAACATCTTGTTCTTTTCTATCAGGCTCTAATGCTGCGTCATATAATGTATTATAGTATGTATTTCATACTATTCTTTTAAGTTGGGTTTCCAGATTCAAATATAACTTTTCAGACATAGTTTTTGTACCAGTATTGTGTATTTCTTCCTTCAAAATATTTTAAAGCTTTTTTTCTACGTATCTTTGCCAGACTAGTACATCACCATAATATTTGAAGAACATATCTAAAAAGCACTGAGAGAGAAGTAGGCAATAGATTGAAGAACAGCTCACTAACCCTAGTCTTGTGAAATAGACCTAGGGCTAAATCATATGACTCACAGCTAAGCATTTTGAAGGTATAAAATGTATTTTGAAGCTCTTGGACTTAATTTCTTCAACAGAGAGCTATAAGATCCTGTTCTTCTACCTTATAGAATAATATTGAATTATTCGAACATTAGTAGTTTGAGACGCTGGCAAAATTAGGGAAAAATAAGCATATATATTCTTTCTTATAACAACTCCTTTTTATAATTTCCTGTAAGGAAATCAGGAAGAAGTAGGTGGTGCGTCAGTTAAGGGACAAGGAATTCAACCAAAGCCCTTCATACCATGAAGTAAGGAAAACAGTCTGCATAGCAGCCTGTTTTTCCCATGTGTCTCCTGCCCCTGGGGAGAGGCAGATCCCTCTTTGTTCATTCAACAGCTTTGTTTGGACCCTGGTTCTGTGTAGAGAGAGAACAAACTCTGATGGGAGATGTTGTCTTCATCTCTGCTGGGTGAAAGGCTCACCTCACCTTACTAGTCATAAGCTGGTGCGATCCAAAATCTTGGCTTGAACTACATTGTTTGGGAAGAGACACAGCTCCACACAGCAACTCCTGTCTCAAGGTGGGATGAATTGCTAAACTGGAATGAAATACCTGAAATTCTGACAGACTGTATTCAGACCTAGCTTAGTATTCAGTGTGTTAAGATGTGTTCTTTGGGAGATTGTTGCAGCTGTCTAAAATGAGCAGCTAATTACTTCAATCACCTCTGTCTTATTGTACTGCAATTTTCCCTAATGGAATAAAGTTTAGAAACAGGCTGACTGTGGATGAAATCATTGCATCTTCTGTCCTCTTCAGAATTTGTTCAAAAGTGAAGCAAATAGTTTAAGGAAAGTACAAGAGCAGGAAACAGAGCATGAAGGCACTAGGTGGTTGACAGCATAAAATCAAGACTCTACACTCAGATTGAGACTCACTGGAGGCAACCTTAGGCATCAATATTTCACCAGCCTTTTTGGGATCTCTCTTACCATTGTTGGTGAGTGAAAACCCTTTAAAGGCATGAGTCATCTGTCAATACAGACATCTCCCTACAATTATGCTCTCTACAACTACCTGAAAGGAGGTTGTGCAAGGTTGGGGTCAGCCTCTTCTCCCAGGTAACTAGGGATAGGACAAGGGGAAATGCCCCCAAGTTGTGCCAGGGGACGTTCTTGTTGGGATGTCAGGAATCATTTCTTCGCTGAGGGAGTGATTAAGCATTGTAACTGTCTCTCCAGGACAGTAGTGGGGTCTCCAACTCTGGCAGTGCTTAAAAATTGAGTAGACCTAGTACTTTGTCATATGACAAAGTTTACTGGGCATGGTGGGGTGGTGTTCTGTTGAATGTTGGACCTCATGATCTTGGAAGTATTTTCCAGCCTTAATGATTCTATGATCTGACTAACTTATAACATAAATATACCTGTTTTCTTCTCAGTCACAAAGAAGGAGGGTAATCTAACAAGCTCAGACATGAACGTTTCCTCTGTGGAAGACTAAGTCTGGTCAGATGAATTCCCTCCACGATCTAAGAAAGATCTGCACCTCATAGAACCAGGATCTGAAACTTTTCTAGTGTGAAAAGGATATTTTCCTTTGTGAAAGACTTGAATGTGTGTGCAACAGTTTTGTGTTATAAAAAAATAAAAATACATGATTTAAAAAAATCACATTTATTTGGCAAAAGTAAGAAAACGATTTCTTTTTTAGTATAAAATTTTTATTCTCTAGTCTGAGGTTGTTCTCATAAAAAATCAGAAGACATTCATTCTTTTCACTGTGCTTGATCAATTTATTTTTTCTTCGGGGGCATATTCTGACAATTTTCAGGTGTCAGTGAGGGGTTCAGGTACGTTCAGAATTAAGTACCAAATCTCTCACACTAATCAAGATCTGTGCCTTCATTGATTCAGTTGATTTTAGAAGGTCTTCTTTTTAGACTTCTAATGGACAGCACGTCAGAGATGCTGAGCACTGCATTGACTAAAAAGACTGAGAGCAATTCTCAGGGCATTAAATGATACAGCCAGAACATTATGTGCCTAATAACAATATATTAAAGTTATTTTCAAAAAGCAGATATCTTCACATCTCTTTCATTTTCTCTTCATTTTTCCTTCTTTAAATATATTAAATACTAGGTCTTCCTGACTGCTGTGGGTCTATGCCTTCTGCTCACTGCACAGAACTACATAGCCAAGGGAGAAATACACTTCAAGTATAGTTTTATCTTCACCTCACCCTTTTACATAAGATTTTTATTTAAAAAGTGTTTACATTTAAACGACAGCAATAATAAACAAGTGCAAGTAGAAAAAATACTCCCTCAAAATGTAGTTTTATTCTCACAAAAATGTTTCCTTAACATAGGCACATATTCTGCTTTGTTTCATTATTTATTTTTATTTTTTTACATTAGACTATATTTAAATGCTATGTACTAATAAGCAGAGAGGCAATCATGCTTGTACTTCATGTATCCCTGTAGTCATAACTAACATTATTGAAGTTCAGCAAGACAGATTTGTCATAGAAGTAAAATAAGAGCAGAAAAATGAAAGAGAGGAGAAGAAAATCCAGCAATTCCAATTACTTCTTGGAACCGATTTTGCAATGATAATATGTAATGGGTAGTAAACTGTAACTACTGCACACACATGGTCATAAACTGGCATTATGCAATCTATTTCTTCAGAAAAAGACTATGTGTGTGAATAGGCAGTTACTATATAATTTTATATAAGCTGTAACAGTCTCATCATATTTACAGCAATTTTTATAATCTATGGTTGTTAACTCCAGCAGGCCTCTTGCTAAAAAAATAGCTATAAGCCTACAGCAAATGTTGACCTATGTTCAATTCATTTTACCCATTTCAGTTAGCTAAATAGGTTATATGAGTTCACACTATAGTTAGTGGAGAGACATAGAGAGAGAGGTGTTTCAAGAAAATGATTCATACCATCGAAAGAAACACAGGAAAAATAGATGGGATGAACAGCTTTCATCTGTGACTGCTGCCTGTGGATTAGTTTGTAGGTAGCTGAATTGAGCTGAGAATTAACAGTAACAGAGAGTCTAACAATGAGACAAGTGGTAGATAAATAAATGAAAAATTAATATTTCATTTATAAAAGGTTATCTGTTCCTTTTAGGTAATCTTGCGCTTCACAGTCTTTTTGATGTTGCAGCTTCTCATGCTTTGGGCACTATCACCATAGTAACTAACTAGAAAACTATTATACCAAGAGTTCAAAAGTCAAGATGGAAATTTTCCGCTATCATAGTTTACAAACATTTTAGTCCCTTTAGAGCACCAGCTGAGAGGTTTTCATCAATTTCCACATGTTGCCTGTAAATAGGAGAGCTAAAACATACTTTTCAAGCACAAATTAACTCAGATTAGTTGTTTCCAGAATATGGTAATTTAATACAGAAATCTTCAAATACTATACAGTTGATTGTTATACATAATTTATGCTCCCATTTCTCTGTAGTGATGGGACAAAGGGCTTTAAACTAAAAGAGGAGAGATTTAGATTAGATATTGTGAAGAAATTCTTTACTGAGAGTGTGATGAAGCACTGGAACAGGTTTCCCAGAGAAGTTGTGGGTGCCCCACCCCTGTAAGTGTTCATGGCCGGGTTGGATGGAGCTCTGAGCAACCTGGTCTAGTGGAAGGTGTTCCTGCCCATGGCAGGGGGTGAAAACTAGATGATCTTTAACATACCATCCAAAACCATTCTGTGATTCTCTAGCTTTCTTGAGATAGAGGTAATTCAGTGACTGAAAATTACCTACACATTCATAAATAATTTTACTTTTTATCTCTCGATAAATATTCCTGGTCTGACTGATTTTTCTCAGCTGCGTTAGTATTTCCTTAGTTTATTCAATTTGGTCATTATTTATTGAATTTTTACTGATTTTGGATGTCCCAGGATACCAAGTTTATTTAGAGATTTCACCAAAGTTTTCCGTAAGGGTTGAATAAATGTAAGTCATAGTTTTGGTATTGTTTGGGTGTATTCTATAGGTTGTTCATGGCTTGTTGTTATGATATAAATACAAGGGATGAATCAAGGCAATTTTGGGGATTCCTCTTTGGGGATCTGCTTCTCTTCCACTCAAAGTCCATGAAAGTGTAAGCCTTCAATCACTAGGTTCCAAAGCTAGAAGGTATTGCTCATAAGCCTTCAGACTGGGCTTTGCAAATGTGATTCACATTTTCTACCTACATTCATAGGTTACCTATCCAAAGCTGACACATATTTACCTATTTTTACATTCATATTTTACATGCAGAAATGAGCACCTGGAGCACCTCTCCATCAAGTAAATCTGCTTTTAAATTATTTATTATGATGTTCAGAAGCCAAGACACAAATACGACATCATTGTTCCAATTTGAAAAGGAATGCAACTTATGTATTTACAACCAATGTACTTGGAAAAGAACTGAACATATGTATTGGTCACCCTGACCTTTCAGGATCCTGTTCAAATGCATGAACACAGGATGTAGAGTAGGCTCTTATCTCTGGGAGTGATCGCATTAATCTTAAACCACACTTCTGATAAACATCCATTGCACGATGGTGACCAGAGTGACTTTATTTAAGGATTCCTGTGCCCCTTCCTGCAGTAACCAGCTGGGCCTGCCAACATCCACAGCAGTGAAGAGACCCTGAGGGCTCCACAGTGTTTCCTTTTACTTATTCAATTACATTGGCATGAATAAATACAAAATGAGTTTTACAGCAGAATGCAGCTTTCACAATGTCCAAAGGACATGTTGTTGCATGTTTAAAACTAGAAAATTCTTTAATAGTTATCTGAAAGATACCCCAAGGATATCCGAAGGTATCCAACACTTGAGCTATCAACACAAAGGAAAGATAAGGAATTTTATTTGGTCTGAGATTCTTCTATCCCATTTGTAAAAATAAATAAATAAAATTGATTAATCAATACAATTTAACCTTTTTTACTCTAACTATATTAAGGTTAAATATTACGGACACTTCTTTTTGTGTATACATTCTTATTCTATTATTGCATTAACTGATCATCAACTATTCTGTTATTTACTGGAGACTAATTATTCATTGTCTTCTCATTAAAGCTTTAGTTTGCAGTTATCTTTTTCCTTACATTTGGAAACATGAGTGTCATAGTTCACATTCTTCTCTTGTAAACTATTCTTACCCTGCTTCACCAAAGAATTAGGTAAACAAATTTAAGATTAATAAATTATGCTAGGATTTTCAAAGAACCTAAAGGAGTTGGGGCATTGCATTCCTAGGAAAACCAAGACAGTTTGGTAGTCTAACTCTCCTACTCTCTGCTGAAAGGCTGAATTTTGATTTTTTAAATAGGAAGTCTTCATACGATGATGTTCTGCGAGATTGACACAATTTAATTTGAGACTATCAGAATCGGCACGTAAAGATGTGAAATAGGAAAAATAAGCCCAAAGATAAACCAAAAGTTCACCATAGCAATCCATACTTGACTGTGCCAGACATGGGGAGGAACCCATGGCTGGAAGGCATTTTGTCTCCTTTCCACTGGCATACACACATTAACCATAGAAGTGTTTCAAAGGAGTATGAGAGTTGCATAAAAGTCAGCAGTTCAAAAAAGCACAAATATTAATTTGGCTTGGATCCAGAGGAGACACAGCACTCTATCACAGCTTCAGTTCAAGCAGTTCTAATCAGGTTTGCTGGCCGTGCATGAAGCCAAGGTTTCCAGGTCTAACCTACTTTCCTACATGTACTTGCCTAAATTTAAACCAGCAATAAGACTTGACAGTGGAGACAGCTGGGTTATTTCTTCCAGACATATGTTTTCAGTTATGATTGAACTTTTCTCCTCCTCATGCTAAAGTCCTAAAACTTCTTGCAGTGGCAGTAAATTTTTAAATCAGTGTTTATTGAAGAAGTGTGTGGACATTCCATATGATGTGAGCACTTCTCTTATTAAAGTTGTCATTTGTTGACAAATGGGCTGCAATTATCATGTATGTAAGAACTTTAAGAGTTCCCTGTGCTGACAAGCTTAATTGCATAATTTTCTATATGTTTTACTAAGCAAATCAGAGGAAACAGCAATGGCAAATTTGGATCAGCAAATAAGAAAACTGAAGAGACCTGTATAACTGATAATGGTGGACTGTGCATTATGAATAACTATTATGTAATGAAATATATTGGTTTGATTTTTGGGATACAAAACAGACCTCACAATGAGATGCAGATGATTCAGGGCCATTACAAAACATAAAATAACCACCCACATTCAGGGAGGAGCCTTGAAGGATTCTGGGTTGGCATCAAACAAGCCAAATACAGACATCTTTTATTTGTCTGAAGAGAGCTACAATAGTTCTTTATATAACACTCCAATTATTGACTGGAGCTTTTGGCACTTCAGTAAGATATAAAAAATTGCCTCTCATAAAGAAAAGCCAAATCAAAAAAGGAAAGGTTTTATGTCTGGATATAAAACCACCACACACAGCACATTCTATGGCCTATGAAAGTATTGCCCTTAGACAAACCTCAGAGCTCTTCATTTCCAGAGGATATCTCAGAAACATCAGCAAACTCCAAAGCTGTATTCTAAACATTGGGCAATCACTGTGTGTCACCACATCAAGTGAGATTCAGGTTCTCTTCTTGGTTACGCCATTATGAATCCAGAGCTGTTCCAACAGTCTCAAAAAGTTCAGATAGATGCCAGTAAAGGAAGAAAGCTGTGGAGCCTGGCACTGGGTAAAATACGGTGTTACTGCTGCCCAGACCTTCTACAGAAGATAATACATTCTCTTGCTATGCACACATAATTAGCTGTAGTCATGATGGGAGATGGGACCAAAGAAATGTTGACTTTAGTTTGCAAAAGTTAATTCCTAATTTGGAAAAATGTTTGTGTGTGTGTGAGAGAGAGTGTGTGTGTGTATTTTTAATTAGTGAAAAGTGTTCAGATGTCTTCTCGTTGGAAATCCAATACAGTATCTAAAAAATTGATCTAACAATTCCTATGTTATCCAATTGGTGTTTGAAATCAATGTTGCAAAGACTTTCTGGACAACTACAAGAGCTATAAGCTAAATTAAGTTCTGAAAATGCTTCATCTGAGTCAGCTTCCACGAAAGACAGTAGTGAGAACTTCCACTGTAACTTTCCCAGAAATGACACTGAGTTCCATGTTCCCAAAACTGATGGGAACATCTGTATGAGGTTTTGTTTGGGTTTTGAAAGGATCTGTGAGACTGAGTGTGTAGTTTTGGGAAAGCCTAAATAAAGAGATAGGTTTTGCATTTAGTCTTTAGCAAGTAGTTTTTCTTGTATCTTCTCCGCAGCAGAAAGCTAATGGAAGTGTAGTTTTGTCCAACTAAGTGAAAATACTGTTGTATATTCATATAATACTCTAACTATTCTACCTGAGAAATTAGTTTCTTAAGGAGTTTCAGGATCAAATTTCAGACTGCCTGTTACCTGTTTGCATGTTTTAAAAGTATGTTTATAATTTACTTTAATTGCTTAAAAACTGACTAATCATTGCTTATAAAAAATAAGCATGAATTTTTTGTTCAGTATAAACTATTTTATAAGTATTGGATATCCATAAAGCCACCATCATGCCAACAGTATATGGCTATATGAAGGGTAGTATTAACACTAGCACTAATACAAAAAACCTTTACTGAAAGCAGCTCAGATATTTTTGCTCTATTTGCACAATGCAAAAATAGCCTAAATACATTTTTAATGCAATCAGCTGAATTCCGTAAACCCAAATTGTGTGCTAACTGCTCATGCTGATTAGTGTGAAATATTAATTTGCACTAATCAGCTCCAGGCAAGGGAAGCATAATAAACTTGACACATACATTTCACACTTTACAGTGTTGGAACTTGCCTGTAAACACTATCAGTGCTGTTAGTTATGTCACAGGGGCTGTATATTCAAGGTGCACTTGCAAAAATTTCTTTAGCCAATGCTTCAGCTGCATCGGTGTTGTGAAAATCCTGGTCTTTGAGAACTGATGGTCTGCACCAGCTAAATGTTGTCAGAACCATTTGTCTCCGCAGTGAGACAGAGCATCTGATTCCTGCCCTGGTTGGTTCATGACTAAGTCATTTACATTCCCATTCCCTCTGCTCTCGGAATACCAGGGTGTGATTAGAGTCCACAAACCAATGGCTTCATCCTTCCTTTTTATCTGAAACCTGTGCATATGGTAACAAAATAGAACTATAACACTGGGCCTAGAGAAATAGTATAGCTATTAGACAAACACAGGGGAATACCAACATGTCAGATTTCATATATTATGTCTGAGGGTCACTTTTTGCAGCCCATCTTGCTCTTTTACAAAATGGTGCTTGTAATGCCTAAATTCATGGCTTAGTATTACCTACAATCAGCATCTGATTTATCAAGCACACCCTCCCCAGATGCTATTTGATGCCATAAACCCATCATGTGATGTGACAAACAGGGTCACTTCTCTCTAATACATGACTAAATATGTCATACCTTAGAAGCTGGGTCACAGTGAAAGTGAGAGTCTGACAGAAGGCTGGAGGGGAAAAAATCTATTTATGTGTACTTAACACAATCATGTGAATGAGTGAGGAGGGATAATCTGTGCAGAGAAATCTGTTGCTTCCTGCTGCCTGAGTTGTCCATGCTCCCTCTTTCCTACTCTCTGTGTACTGCTCTGCAAGGGTCAGGGCTGAGTTTGCAGCTCTACTGAGCATAAGGCATAGACATGAATGAAAACATATACTGTGAAAGTCACTATTCAGTTGAAAAGCAAAACTGCAAAGACCTGTAATTCTATTGGCTTTCCACTGACCTCTGTCTTCCTATACTTTTCTCTTCATTTCAAAAATTAATTACTCGAGGACACAACTACATAGATGTTGTACCCTGAGCCTATCAGAAAGGCATCTATCTGAAATGTGGGCCACCCAGCTGTTAATGGATAAGAAAGCATTCCTTGTGTTCTATCAAGTGGCAGCATGGAAAAGTTTGAAATATTCAACTGTGGTGTGCTTACATGTGATTAAAATGACCTAATAAAACAACATAATTACTTCATGTACTGGTCCCCAGGGCAGGCAAAGGTAAGCATATTGCTGAGCACAAAGCACATTGCTGAGCATAAAACTCATGACAAGCTCATTGACCCCAGTGAAACCAGTAATCACCATTCACATTTAATCAGATATACATTTGGCATGATATTCTATCAACAATACCTGTTTGGTTACAGACATCCATGTTTCCTAGAGGCAAATGTACTTTGCCTCTTAGTAAGAAGGGGCATTTGAAACTTGAAACAGGATGACAATGTTAGTTCTAGTAGCAAATAATCATAGACATCAATAGACATATGAAAAGTATTCATTATTCATGGGTTCTTTTTAGCTTTTGTGCAATATATCTACAGTTGGAACACATTTCTTTCATCCTCTCCCCTCACTCCCCTCAACCTAAAGATTTTATTTCTCTATATATCTAATAAAAGAATCATTGCTAATTAAATGTGTAAAGGTGTTTAGTTTGGAACTTTTTTTAAACCTTTTAATAGTATCTGTGAACAGGATACAAAACTGTGATGCAATCATGTCTCTGCGTGTTTCACTCCACTGTACCAGACTAATACAGTTAACCAAAAAGTGGAGCACTTTCCAGCCCAGGTATGTTTAGCCTGAGCGAACATAACTCCATTCTTTCATTTTTTCTAACTCTGTCAAGTTTCATAAATTAAGTGTGGCAAAGTCAGCTGGATGAATCATTTTTAAGAGTACTAGATCTTGCTGCTTTTATCTTTTCTCACACAAGTAAATCCCACTTAAGTCCCTGACAGCTGTGTGAGGGGAACAGGGGGGCAAAGAGGAAGGAGAAAAGGATGACTCAGATCCTGGCCATTAAAAGCATTTTTACTTCTGAACTAGGGAGAATTCCATTTTTGGAGAAATGCATTATTTTAGTCCTGACCACCAATAATTCATTATATCTTCTTAATACCTCACTTAGCTCTGTCAGAATTCAGCTTGTATGATTTACTCAGAGAAACTTCAACTCTCTTTGTGGTTTCAGTTTATCACATTTATAGATGGCAACATTCTTCCTTTTTAATTCTGAATTTCCCATTAACTAAACACTTTCTCTCTTCACAACTATTCTAGCACATTTTATCTTTTTCCTTCTCTTTTATTCTTAATAGGTAGTAAGTGCTTGCCTGAACAGAATTTCAATCCTGCAAGACTCTTCTCTAATGTTCTATGTATTCTGGTTTACTAAGTTAACATTAAGTGAGATAGAAAGCATTCAGCAATTTTAAACTCTTTCACTTGTTCACTTTGGAAATAAAGAAAAATAAATTTTTCAATTTGGGGTTTTAAATCACTGTATATGTTATTTGTCTTTATTAATGTATTTACACACTTTATAGCTAAGGGCAAATATAAACTATATATCATACAAATTTCACTAAACTACACAATTGAACCTTTCTCTTTAAATGTTTTACTATTCATAGGACTGTCTTCATTGTTTCAGCTTCTGTACAAACACTTAGGAAGAGACAGCAATTACTCCAAAGCACTTGTAATCACATTTACGTGTAGTTAATTAATTAAATTAAATCAAGAAGAAATCATTCTAAAATAACTTAGTGGAATCCACCAAGGTTTTTCATCATTTTAACTTCACGTGTTTAAAAGCAATGTGGTGGCACTGGTGCAGATTGTGTTTAAAAATAGGATATCATCATACAAGATAAGACTTCTGGAAAGCTCCACATTTGTACATTACATACAGTAAAGGAAGAGCAAGTAATGGGTCACTATGCAGAAATGGGTGTCTAAGGCTTCAATCATTTAAACATCTTGCCTAAAGAAGGCAAGTGAAGTTCAAAGCAGAGAACAATGGAAAGAATTCCAAAACAGGAAATATCTGTTACAGACATTAGAAATGCAGTAGATGATCCAGGTGCAGTCACATACTGACCAGGAAGGAATATTAGGCTTTGTTGCAGAGAATAACAAATCCCCAAAGCATTCAGTTTGATATGCAGCTGCAGAGCACAAGACAAACAAAAATTATTCCAGCAATAAAAAAATACAATAGAAATCAAAGGATATAGTTCTGCTTCTAAAAATAACACTGCTCATTAGACTTCACCTAACAGGCAATATGCAGTCTAGTTACTATGATTTAGTGACGTTGTGCATATAAACTATACCAGCGCCTGAAGGCATGCAGTGTTTGGCAGGAGGAATACAAATTTTGGTGTATATTAGCACCAGAATTAGTGATTAAAAGGCTGAGAGTGTAATGAGCCAATATAATTATTTTTAAATGCCTTTTTTTTGTGGAAAGACAGTTGTAGAATACACAACAGAGACTACGAGCAAAATAGGTTCATGTAGCAAAGGCAAGGGAGGTAGCTTCCTTTATCAGAAAGCTTCTGAGACTACCAGATCAATTGGCTTTACAGGCTGAAAAATGCACACATGAAACCTTTCCCATGAAAGCAGGATTTAGATCTTTCTCTACATTTTGCCTATTTCATAGCAGTCCTCTTTCAACAAAGGAAATCAATGAACTGGGTTTTCACATATGGGAAGAGACCCATTTGGGGGAGTGAGCATCCAAAATAGAGAGGCAATAAGGTGGTGAGAGGGGGATGAAAGGAGGCTCTCCATGAGAGCTGCAGCTGCAGGGAAGGGGGCAGGTCCATGGGACAGGGAGCAGCAGGACTGCAAGCACTGCACAGCCCTGCCTCTCAAGGAGAAGGTCTAAACTCACAGCCCTGCCTAGTTGCTTCCCCTTGAATGCCCAAATGCTAGTGATGACTTGATGCCACAATACTGCTCACAGTGAGCTGAAAAAAAATCCACTAAAATAAACGGTAAGATCTTGCCTGGTAGCTGAGAAATTTGCAGGACATGCATTGACTTTTGCCAGGGATGCAGAACTAGAAGGTAGGTCTTTTTCTTCTGATGCAGTGAGAGAAGTCTAAGACAGGCAAAGACCTTTCTCTAAAGGCTGGTGAAATGAAACAAACCCTTGTAAAGGAATTACAAGGCTGCTTCCAGTACCTAGGGAAAATGAAATACAGGAAACTTTACCAGGTTCAAAACATCACATAAAGAAAGAAGAAATACTACTGATCTTAGAAGAAAAAGGGTAAAGGGTCATGACTTTCCATGACTTTCCAGATGTACAGGAAAATTCAACTACAATCTGCCTTCTCTGAAAGGCAAATGAAAGTGCCTTCTGTTCAATTGGCCTGATCCTTTCATGAGATGAGTCAATTAGACACAATGTAAGAGAAATGCCAGATTATTGTTGCCATATGAAAAGCTAACTTTTCCTCTGTGACTGGTCTCTGCAAGCCAAAATTCATCAAAGGACTGAGTGAATCTTAAGTTTGACACAGCTGGAATGAAAATCTCATCCAAGGCTTCAAAAAGAGTAGTCTAAATATAGGTTCTTAAATATATTTAACCTGTTTTTAAAAAATGTGGAGTTCTGTCAGCTCCCATATGAGAATCAGGCCAAGTCTACTCCATAGCTTCAGTAGGTACTCAGTAAACCACCTATAAGCAGCTACTTCTGAAAACTTAATCTATGCTACAAGATGAATCATTTTTCCCTTTTGAGGAGAATGCTTCAAGGTCAATTTTTGAACAAAGTGAGCATTTTAAGTAGGTACATAAGAAAAGGACCAGAAGACAGCAAGAGATAGAAGACCAAGTGACCTTTTTCACTCTTCTAGGGAACAAATTTTGGGTTGTCTGGCAGGAAATTATTGTCCCCCTCCACCATGCTGGTTGATCAGCTCTAGGCAACCTAAACAGGGAATAGAGAGCTCTGGTACTCCCTCAGGCCATGTCCCCTTCCTTCTGACCTGGAGAAGCAATGTGGGGAAGAGATGTCCAAGCCTCAGGTCTACCAGAACAGAAATTTGGGCAGATGGAGGAATTCCTGTTCATTCCCATGGTTCTGCAGTGCTTTGCAGACATTACATTGAACAAGATGAAAAAGAGGAAAAATGGACACTAAATGCTTATAAAGACCAGGCAATCTACCAGCATTTCTGACTCTTGAGTAAATTTGGAATAATCCCATAAAAACAGCAGAAATAGTTCTAATACAAGAATTGGTACTTGTGAGTTACTGAAAAGCTTCAGTTTTGTCACACTCTGGCAGTCAGTATGCTGAGTCTGGTCTTGTATTATTTGGAAAACAGGAAATGGAAAGGAAATTTCAGAAAGAGGATTTCCTCAAGGAATACAGATTCTGAAGGGTGTGGGAGGCAGATTCTTCAATGGTTGTTTGAGCTAGTGCCAAATTTAAGAAAATAGAGTTATTACTTTGAGCTAAGAATGAAAATTAAAATATAATTTATATACAGTCCATTAATTTAATTATAAAAGTTGAAATAAATCAAGCCTATTATAAACACATTAGCATTAAGTAATTACTGCTTATAACCCCAATGCCACTTCAAATAGGAAAAGGTACCTCATGTTTCAGCTTTAGATTATCTACATACACAGAATTAATTTCTAAATGATACACCAGATTGTCTTTACTGCATCATTAAAATCCACTGGCTTTGTTGCACACAAGCACTGCATCTTTAGCTTTGACTAGAGGCTGTTATTTTTACACTGTGTGTTAGACTCAATTTATTTCTCTAAAATATAATTTGTTGTTGACTTTGTTTATAAAATACAGTACCAGTGAATGACACATCTTCTTAGACTAGCCAGATTTGATATTTCAACATAGATTTCTGCAGTGAAGTTTCCATGAATGGAATATGGTGGGGGATCACATTTCTGCTTGCCTTCCCTCTTCACTCAAAACATAGCTAGGAAGAAGTTTGTGTTACACAAAACTTGAAAAGTACTCTTTTAAAGGTTTTATCAGTTCCCTAATAGTATTCATAGGGGTTTGCTTGAGAATTCACTAGAAATTAATCAGGGCATTCAGCCAGCACTGAATGTTTCTACATGCTTACTAAATACAGTTATTTGTAACCCAGAAGTACACGTGTTTATATTGTTTCTGCTAGGTAGAGAAAAACAAACACAGTGGCATATAATAGTGTCCATAATTTTAGACCTGTAATTCCAGTGAAGTCAATGGATCCTCCGTGGTTCCTAAAATAAATTAAAAAAATATGCTGGAATTATTTCAGACTCCTTAAAAAAACCCAATCTTAATCTTTAAAGAAACCTCATATTTTCTATATTCAGAAAAAATTACTATAGAAGAAAATTATCCAGGCAGAACATATTCTTAAATACTTAAATGCAGGTCTAATTTCTATGATTGTTGACTGGGTTATGGAAAGATGCATCAATTGCTAAAAATAAACCTAAACTAAAATATGTAGGAATAAATTTGACTTCCAATGGTAGATGCATTTCCATAAACACAGCTTCATTGAAGGAATACACCTAAAATTACAGAACTTGTTTATGATTCCTTCAGCTTCATTTGCATATTACTGTATCAGATCTGTTTGCTCTTGTTAGTCAAAACTACATGGCATTTTAGTCTGGTTTGGAAGCCTGTAGTGAAAAAAGTCAAATTCAAATTTAAGCACCTGGGAATTTTCCTTTCAGACATATTTATGTACCTTGCCCTCCTGAAATGCATGGAATTCAACAATTAAAAACGTACAGAATTAGGGCTTCATCGCTGTGGAAATTACTTTCCTGAACATCCACTACTTTAAGTTCATGAAAACAAACATGCATAGTGATGAGTGGATTTTCAATATCAACAAGGATGAAGACTCCACAGCCTTTCCGGGAAACTTTCAAGAAGTCTTTGACCCTCTCCCCTTTTGTATTTCCATTGATGTCCATTGCCTCTTCTCCTGTCTCTGCACACCACTGGGAAAATTCTGGCCGATCTTCTTTACACCTGCCTGGTAATGGATAAGGTCCCCCTGGCCTTCTCTTCTCCAGGCTGAGCAGTCCCATCTCTCTCAGCCTATCCTTAAGATTCTCCAGTCCCTTAAACATCCTTGTGGCCTTGTGCTGGACTCAGTTCTAGGCGTCCATGTCTTTCTTGCACTGGGGAATCCAGCACCAGACCAAGCACTCCAGATCTATTAATACCAGTGCTAAGCACAGGAAAGGACCACCTTCTTCATCCTGCTGACATTGTCTTCCTAATGCAGCCCAGAGGGTTGTTGGCTGTTCTGCTGCAAGGGTATATTGATGGCTTACGTTGAACTGCTGTCCACCAGGACCTATAGGATCTTCCTCACAAAGCTGTTTTCCAGACAATTGGCTCCCAGTCTATCTAAATGTATAGAGTTTTTCCTCTCCTCACTTCTGCCTTTAGCATTTCCTTTTGCTGAACTTCCTGAAGTTTCTGTTGTCCCATTTCTCCATCCGTTCCATGTCTGTCTGAATGGCAGCAGTTATTTGGTATATTATCATATCTAGCTGGATGTCATCTGGGTAAATTTGATGAAGGTGTCCTTTACCCCATCATCCATCTCTATGTGATCTTGATGGGATTATAGCCCTGCACCTGCATGCAGACCTCTCATTCCCTCTGTTTGTTCTTTTCTGTACATGGATTTCACAGGAAAAAAAAAAAAGGAACATTCACCCACTTCCACCCCTAATGCTCTGATCCTGGCATGTTTTTATTTGTGTGTACACAGTTACAGTGGACTGCCTTTTATCCTGTTCTTTTGATTTTGTAGTCTTTCCTTCCACAGCCAGTTGACCACTTCCCTACTTGCTGCTGTGTTATCACCTCCTTCCCCACTTCATTTCTAGCTTAAGGCTCTCTTCAGCAGATTGGTCAGCCTGTTGGCAATGATATTTTTGCCTCACTTGGACAGGTCTATCCTATTTCTTCCTAGCAGCTCTCAGTCATCAAAAAGGACTGTGGCTTTGTGAGACAAATTCCTGTCACCAACACCAGATGTTCAACCAGTTGTTGATTCTCAGTGTCCATAAATGACAGATGTGCATGAATAATCTCACAGCAATTATAATGCCTAATTGCAGTGCTGTCACAAGGCATAGGCTGATGGGGCTCATCCCTGCTCTAAAGAAGACTATGGCTCTGTGAGTCTCAATACATCATTTTGGGCTAATTTAGTCTGGTTGTAATACAAAGGCAGCCCTTAAAAGTAGAGATCTTCCTTTGATGTACATGCCTACCATGGAGGAAAAAGCTATTCTTGAGGATTTTTGACTGTTTAAGATGGTATATATAGAATTTTTGGTAGTTTCAAAAATAATTGGTAAACAGATAATTTTAAAAAGTGAAATAGTCTTGATTTCTTAAGAACTTTGATCCCAAGACAAAACTTCATAAACAGGTCAAAAGACAACATGACATGCTAATTATTTAAAAAACCCTTACTCTGAGCCCAACTTTTAAAACTTGTTTAAACTTTGCTAATGATTGTGATTTTTTTTTTGTTATTATTAATATTAATAGTATTTCCAATCTGAATGTAATTGAAATGTCAAAGCAGCTGTAGAACTTCAAAATGCTTTCAGTCATTATCATTTTATCAAAGTCAGTGCAAGCACATTCCCTTTCTCTTTGTGGCTAATCTTCATTGATTGGGGATGAACAAGCAGCGGTAAATTCCCAAATGCCTGTATTTGACTAAAAATTGCAATTACTCAGTTCCTAGTAATATGCATTTCAAATGTGTTTGGCATTCTTTCAATATTCATTGATTATTGTTATCAGCTCAAAAAATTAAAATGCAACCACAGGTATTAGAGAATATAGGATTTGAAACTGGTTTAAATCCTGTTCATGGGGAAACCATTGACTTCAAAGAGATGTCAAATCAATGGTCTCCCAAGTCAGTTGCTGGGTGTCTAACAGTGGTCAAATGGTGGAGACTTTTCTATAGACAGGAAAAGATTCTCCTCAACTTATTATTATTTCAGTATTGTGATCATATTGCTTCTGACTTTGCGGCCTTTCCAATAACCTTACAATAAATATCCCTAAATGCTCTTGATATCGGCCAGGAGTATTCCTAAATACTCTTAGATACTACTGTTACTGAAGGATTTAATGCAAAATATCTACATCATGTATCCAATTAGCATGTGAAACAGTCTTCCCTAAAGCAAAGACTGTAGAAAAAAAGTCTGAAGAATTAAAAATTCTGGTGGCTTTTTGATTGCTGATATTGGAAAAGTTAGCTCACTATTCTAGCAAATGCTTGAGAAAATGTTCCCAACCAATGCAACTCTGGGCAATGCGAAAAACATGCCCTTCAAACAAAATGGTGAAATCAATCCCTTTCAATGTTGTGCAGCAAACCCCAAATATTTATAAATTGATCACAGTACTCTGATGTGAAGAGCATTAAGTCAGGATAAATGTAAGTTCAAGACCCATTTTAATCACTTAAGCAAACCTCCAACAATGCAAGTTCAAATCAATTGAGAATTTTTGAAAACTTAGGCTGGGATTCATCTCTTCTGAATGCAGAGACTTCCACTGAGACATCTAATCAACTGAACTGCTCACTCTCAGATGCCTTTATAGCCAACAGAGGCTGAGTCAGTGGAACCCAAGGCTGACTCATCACAGTTCAAAATCCCTGTAAATACCCACTTTGCTCTACTGTTTTCAAAGGAGACTGAGGATGGCTTGCTTAATTATGTCTGTTTATATCACAGACATCTCAAGTTAGAGTTCCCTGGGATATTGGTGAATAAAGTCTGATCTTCTTATCTGAATTGGTCAGTTTAGCAAAAAACATAGATCATCAGGTGCTCTGAAAAAAAGTCCTAATTCTTTGGTAATCACATTGGAACACACTGGGATGCAACCAACAGACAAATTTCATTTAGAGAAGTCTACAGTGATGGAGTGGGTTTTTTTGTTTATTGGGTTTTTTTTATTAGAAAATTCTCTGTTTTCTCTATGTAAGAAATATTGAAACCAGATATCAGAGTTGTTAATTCTTAATGACTCAGGTAGCAAAAAAAAACAATTAGGAACTAAATACCTTCGTACATCTAGGCTTAAATAAAAAGTAAAAACATCTGTTTCAGTTAGGCCTGAATTTTAACCCAGAAAAATGTAATATTACTCTTTGAACATAAGCCTGGAATCCACATTGGTATTTTTGGCTAGTTCCTGTATTATGCTGCTGTCTGGTTGAGTTTACATAGGAACATATTGATTTTCTTTGTCTTTCCTCCTGAATCTTTCCCCCTCCAATACAAACAGCGTGGAAGTATCAGCACTTAACAAAAAAGAAAGAGGCCAGAAGAGTGGGCCAGCTCCCGGCTCATACACAGGGAAAATCTTTTTTCTTTCTGACCGGACATTCTGGAAACATCTAGTTTTCATTTCAGGTTTTTTAATGACAAAAACAAGCTCGTTTTAAGCCTATTAAATCATTTCTGTTTGAGGCCACTGACATGTTACATTTTTCTAGTGCCCCATATTGTCAGTCTTGTTCATCTCAGGAGAGAATTAAAAGTAAACATTTACCTGGTGTCTCTTGTGGATACCAGCGGGGAAAAAAAAAAAAAAAAGTAGATTTGTGCAAGTATGGGAAGATTTTTTTCCAGGAAATGTGACTGTATGGTTGGATTCACAGAACTGTGGGCCATTTTATTAACCTACATTATCGTTGTTATTGTAATATATATCTCACTGTGGCAGTATTTAAAGTTTATAGTCATGCTCATTTTGCAAGGCCCTGTGAATGAGCTGTACTTCACCTAAATTATGTCATCTGGAAATTAGAATCTAATTTAGTGTTTAAGTCAATCATTTAGATTCCCTTTAATGAATAAGTGTCATCAAATTGTCCATTACAAGATATCGGCACCTCTGGAAGAAAAAATAAAACTGGCTCTCTTATACACAGGTGTTACCTCCCATCTGCTGACAGAAAGGGGGCAAAGATGCTGAAGCTAGATGAAAATATCATGGTTACTTGGAAACACAGGGAATGAGCCCCTACTTCTCAATTGACTAAGGAGAGCAGAAACCACTATGATGCAATGGGAGAAAATGGTGAGGTAGTAAGCATGTCTCCGTCTGTCAAATCCCAGCCTCCAGAGCTGTCTGGCTGAATGAGAGATAAATGCCAAACCTCAAATAGGGCATTACAAATTATGTCTATTTTTCTGTTCAAGTGGAGGGCAAGGACAGGTGCTTTTCTAAAGAAATGTCTGATGGTTTCTCCACGGACAGGTCCACAATAAATTCCTTATTTGAACAACACAAGAACACAGGCTGGTGAATTTATCTTCCACTTACCCTAAAAGAAAATATAAAATACAAAGTTTTATTGTTTCTCTATAAACAATAGTGAAATTCTGACTCCTTTATCCCACAAATAAACACACACAAGTGTCACTGTAAATCCTTGCTGCTGGGGGATAAAACATCTAAAGGTCATGCCAGGGTAAGGTCATTTTCTATTGCTCTTGGCTGATGTTTTGATTACCTTGGGTTTGAGTCTGCATAGTTATTTGGTCTTTTATGTCTTAATTTTCATGAAGTCTGAAGTTAGATTGCTTACAGTTCATAAAGTTAGACATGAAAAAGTCTTGCAAGTGTCTATTCTCTTAATATACAGATGCTCCTTTCTGAAGATATCAGAAATACATATACCTGACTCTATAGCGAGCAAAGTTTTCATTTTATTTATATCTGAGTTGATGCTCAGGTCAAGTTGTTCTTGCTTCCAACTTTCCAAAATAATCCCTTTCATAGCCAAATTTGGAGATGTTTCCCAAGAGTATTCCCACTGATTGTAACTGAACTATCTAGCAAGTGCTGAAAACTATGGGTAGAGGTGTAGGAGACTGACATATAGACAGAAAGAGGAAAAGGTCTGTCCCGAATTTCCAAACAAGATGATGAGCCCAAAGCCGCTTAATTTCTGAGATCCTGACAGTATACTACATGCAGCACAACATAAACAGAAGTGCTGGAGGCAGAAGTAAATAGGTCTTACCCAGAAATAAAAACAGAAGGAAAGATTGTTCTCCATAGATGCAATAACATAAACAATTAAAAATATATGTACTACAGGTCTTTCATTGAGTTCAAAAGAGAAATTCCATGGAGAGTTACAGCTGTTCAGGCTTACTGTGTGGGTATACTTACCCTCAAACTCCTTGCAACTTTCCATGTTCACAAAAAGGGGTATATTGTAATTATGTGGAGTTCCCCTCTGCTTCCTCATTGACTCTGCTTTGCTTCCCTGGTTTGCCTTAGAGCTTGGCAACATATAATCATGTAATTTCACCAGTAGTTCCTGAGTTGTTGGTGCAGAGCATCCTGTATGACATTCCCTGGCAATATCCCCAGAATTCAGCTTTATTATTCATTCTGACTTGCCACAAGGCTTGTGTTTCTGAAGCTTCTTGCTTCAGTGTCTACCAGACAAAGAAATAAATTGGAGACAGATGAACCGCAAGATACGAATGGTGGGGTTTTGCTAAGCAAAATTCGCCATGATTCCTATGAAAACTGGTACCACAAAAGTTCTGATATTGATATTGGACTAATATAATTTAAGATCTTTTTTTCACAGGAAAAGAACCTACAGGGCAACAGGAACTCCCATGTTACATTGAAGATGTTGACATTTAATGAGCTTTACCATATGACTTATTATAATAGCACTTAGGGTATTTCTACATTACACTGCATCATGTTATGAAGAGATACCCCAGTGATCTATAAAAAGACCCTACTGAGAAACTAATTATTCAAGCCAGAGCTCTGTGTTAATTCTACTCTACCGCTGCTGGTATTGCACTAGCTCTTTCAGAAAGACAAATAAAAGGCAAGCTGAGCTTAAATAACTGGCCTGGGGATAGAGAGGGTGGGATTCATCTCACCTGACTTTAGAAATCAACAACGTAGACATTTAAAATCAAGCTAGCTCCTGGGGCTCCATGTGTAGTCACTGAAGACAAATATGCCCTTTTAGGGTGCCAATCATCTGCCCTATTTCAGACATCTAATTTAGGAGACAATTAATTGCCCCTGGATTCTATTGACTAATTCTTTACTGACCATCAACTGAGCCAGAAGCCAGATTCAGACGTCTTCAGTCAACATACTTCCACCTGCAAAGTTTGTGACAAAGTTGGGAGTGACATATTTCCCTTACTTCCAAACTTGTACCCTATTCTGTGGATCATACCACCCCTTTGGCGCCTCTCCTAGTAACAGAGAGACTTGCAATTATGCTGTATGATATTTAGAAATTGTTCAATTATCATATAAATTAAAGTTTATTTAATGGACTAGTCAAGTAACTGAACACTTGGCTGGTATAAAAAAGACTATCGTATTAGAAATAGGAAACATAATTTTAGTATGATTAAAATCCATTCTAGGTTTTCAGTTGCATTCTCATTTGTCAACATCACCATGGATTAATATCTCAAAATTTTATTTCAGCTGAAGAAAACAGAGATGCAGTTATAGTGTCAGGGTAGGGCACTGGGGCAGGAACACACAACATCATGCAATATTGTCCAGTCATGAACAGTGAAAAGGGAAATATGTCTCTGAGTACAGTAGGATATCCATTTCCACTGCATGTGAATAAGTACTAAAAGCTCAGCAATCATGGGGAGTGTTATGTGAATAAGGATTACAGGATGAATGCACACATGTCTGTGGTGTCCCAGCTCCAATTTGCTGCAGAAAATGGAAGGTACCATAGAAAAGATAAAGGATGAATATTGTAGAAAGTATAGCATTTCACTACTAAATACACTAAGGAGAGGCTTGGCTGCAGATTCAGGCAAATACATTGGTTGTCTACAATTGGCTGTCTACAGTGTCTCCATGTCAGCTGCATGTCTGCATTCCTAGTAGAGTCAACTGAGACCTTGCCAGTGCACAGACAGAGCACAGCAGAGTGCTAGGCTCATCAGACAGAAGAGTTTCTGGGGAGGGTGAACAAGCAGCTCCCCAGGCCCTGATGACACTGGTGGCAGCTTGGATGTCCAGTTCAGGTTTAGAGTCTCACAGTATAAACTTCTGCCTTTGGCCGTACAAAGCTCAACTTAGTGCAACAGCATGCAAGGCAGTTATACTATCTCTCTATTCTGCCATTTTGTTCTTTCTGGATTAGTTGTTAATATTTTTATTCCTTGCTTTCTGGATGTGATTTGCTGAAATTCAGAAGGCTGAAGAGAATGGATATATGACTGGAATGTAGATTGTCTATTTAATACTATTGCCCCAGAGAAATTATAGGCTAGGTGTCTAAAGGTGGTCATCAAAAATTAATGTAGGATTTTGACAGCTTTATCTATAATCTGTCTTTTCTTCAGTTCTCCATCTGTAAAATGATGGTAATAATACACTTAATTGCTAGGGCTGCTGTGAATATAAATTCACGATGTTTGTGAAGAACTGACAAATTACAGAAAGAGCACCATAAAATACACATGAGAAAGTTAATGCATTCAGCTGAGGCCTGGAGCCATACATTGAATAAAGGAGATAAAAAGAACTATTTAATAATTATTTGTACAGAGAAATAAAAATAATCGATGACCAAATAATTAAAGTCTGTGTCAAAACACATATGCACAAAGAGCTATATGAAGGTGACAAATAAAACTTCTAACATTTACAGAGCAGTGTCAAGAAAATGAAAACTTAAAAAAAGTACAGGTGAAAATTTGTATCTCAGGGAAGAAGGCAAGGGTAGTAAGTAACCTTACTATCATACAGACTTGTTCAAACTCTCTAAAGAGGCTTAAAGTTGCTTAATACTCCTTTCTCACCACCTCTGTATTTGTACTCAGGCCCATGATTGTAGTTTTCTTTACTCCTTTTCTCCTCTTTTCAGTTCCTTCCTTCACTTTCTGGCTTTGATTATAAGGACATTTTCTTCAGCAACTATTTGACCTTCAGCTGCTGAACACTTCCTGCTGACTACAGGACTGTGCCCATGGAACAGCTTCAGGTACCAGCAGGCCCTTGTTAGGATCCAGATTTATGTAAGAAACCTCGTTCCTCCTCTCTTTTCCTTTTTGTGTTACTTTCAGGGATACTTTATCCCATGGTAGTCCCTGGTCTGGTTTAACACAAGCCTCTGCACTGACAAAAGTGGAGAGACGTGGGGTCAGAAGGACTGTCCATGGGGTGAGAAGAAGTATCCTGGAGGGTGGGGACACAAGGAGAAGTGAGAACAAGAGCTACATAAGCCAGCAGGGAGAGAAAAGCACATTTAAAAAGCCCTGCAACCAGATGACCCTCCAATCAAAGTCCAGATTTAAAAAAGCCCCTGAGAAAGACAGGTGGTTCATGCAGAAAGCAGTTTGCATTTTAATCTTTTTCTTTCTTTCCCATACATGGCTTGAAAGTGCTATCCTCAGCGATAAAAGCTCCCCTGAGACTCTACCTCGCTTTCCAGCCCTTGAGTGCTGACTTCCCCTGGTGTGAAGGAAGGTTGAAGTGCCAGCTGTTAGAAGAAATAATTATTACAGCACTTCCTGCCAGCACTTCAGATTCCAAAGAGGAGGAGCAGAAGCTACCTGATTCCACCTTTTTTTTTTTAATTTGCTTAACTTTTTTTTTTCTTACTCCCTTACAGCCTTTGCATGTAGTCAGTGAATGAGCTTTTACCCCGAGGAATCAACATGTTGCTAAGGGCTATCATTAGAGTGAGCACATTTCTCTAAATCATGCTTACAGTGTCATTTCAAAAGAGGCATAGGCTAACCCTTTCCCATTAAAGACATGGAAATTCTCTCACAATTAAATCCAGTCCACACCTTCCAAACACTTAGAATGATGTGGGTGACTAGGAAATGTTGAAAAATGTGTCTGCACTCAAGATTACAGAATACAAAGGCAATAACTAGAATGTGCTTTGCCATTGTTCACCACCTGCTAGTAGCTCACAGTTAATTGCATAGATAGGAACCATCATTTACTGCTCTGACTATGCACAATTCATTCCTAACATCAGTTCTTTCCTTGCCCTTATGTCAATTGTCTGTCACTGGCGCAGTGGTAGCTACCTTTATATGGGCATCTATACATGCTGTTATCCTGCTTTCCACTCTGTAGTTGCAGGTCCAGACAGACCAATGTTGATCATCTCTGAAATAACAGCTATGTGCACTGGTTTCACAATGGGCTGAAACCAACAGAATTAACAAAGCTGCTTCAGTTGTTTTCTATTATCCTTCCAAGACCTGATTAAAGCCTACTTGAATGATGCTGTATTTTCTCCTGTTGTTGCTTCATTTCATTTTGTAAAATGTTGGCACTCAGAGTAAAAATATAATTAAACTATGGCACAGAAGCTGATAGCTTTGATCCCACCTAGCTTAGTAAAGAAGACAAAACAGACATATTTAATCCACTGTTTGTTCAGTTACAATGTCCTAGTTTTAAACTATGCACATTCCAGTGACTGAATGAATATATGAGGAATGCCCAAAATTAATGTATCAGTTACAATTATTGCCATACAAAGGCTGTTGTAGCGCACACCAAAAATCTCTAAACAATGAGGTCATGTCACCATAAACCATAATGCATGGCTAAATCATAATGCAAAAAGAATTTTGAAATACTGTATTCCCATGTGCACAGCCTGTGGCCTGTGATTCAGTAGAGCTTATTCATTTGCATTCATAGAAAAAGAGATTTCCCCTTTCCAGATTTCCCCCGTCACACATCCCGAATCTCTTTTCCCTCTTTCGAGCATCTCCTCCTGCTTCTGCTGCCCTCTGCCTTTGCTTCCCTGCATATTGCCTAAAGGGCTATTGGAACACATTTATTTGCTTGAGGTTTTATTTGTATAGGCATGCAGCTTATCTGATAGGTAAGTTTTACCCATGGAAATATCGTATTCATTTGGTGCACAAATGCACAGAGACACACACAGAGCCAGGTGTGATAATGTCAATATTCAGGATTTTTTATCCTCAAAATGTCCTACAAATGTTAACTATTAATCCTCAGAACACCTCTTTGAGTTACACATGCTTATCCCAATTTCCTGGGCGGGGACAGGGAAACTGACATTGAATGACTACAAGAGTTTCCATCAGAGTCAGTGTGGAGGAAAAAAACCCTCTCTTCAGCTCTAATGGAACTTGGATCAGGTATGAAGTGATCAGTCTAATGCCACCAGCATGTCACTGTTAGAGCGAAGTTACCTATATCTGCAGATTTCTGGGACTGATTCTGATCTTTTGGTCAGCCCTGAATTAATCAGGTGGCTGAGATAGATGGTCAGGGTAGATCACTTCCAGATAGATATAGATTAAATTATTCTATTCTATTCTATTCTATTCTATTCTATTCTATTCTATTCTATTCTATTCTATTCTATTCTATTCTATTCCCTCTGGGTTGGTTTGTGCCTGGGTCAAATGTGCAATCCCAGAGCTCCCAGCAGTGTAGCAGCAGCATCAGAGCCTGAGGGATTTGACTGCTGCCAGGCGTGCTTATGCTTGCACTGCACTGTTTCTGCAGCATTTGTTTCCATCTCTTTCCCTGCAGATCACAGCAGGACAAAAAAATGATGGCAGGTGAGACAAGGTGGCTTTTCACTTGTGACAGGGCACTGGGCCATATGACCTGTCTCCACGGACAGCTGTGGTGTGACATGCTTTACACTGCAGAGAGAGGTCAAAGTGTCGCAGCCCCGCTGGCCTCCTTACAAACAGCCCCCACCCCCAATGCTCTCTCAGTATGACAGCTGAACAAAATGAAGGCTATTTCTGATTTACAGCTGCAACCTGCTATGAATTATACTTGGGTGGTTTATTAATATGAAGCCGTTAGCAAGAGTAAATTGTCTGCCTGACACAGATGGAAAAACTAACTCTACCGATGACTGCAATCCATTCATTGTTTTATGAATCCGATATCCTCCAAAGAGCACCACAAAACCCTACTCAATGGCTCTGAATACTACATTTTACATTTAGATTTTCCGGCTTAAAGAAAAGATGTGTAAAATCACAAGCAGGCATAGTATTCCCCACTGACTTGTGCATTTATGGAGTTTATTGTGGTGTTATTACAGCAAGTGTATGAAATACAATGTGCATGAAACTAGGAATAGGGAAATAAATGCATCTGCATTTTTTAAAGGAACAAAGAGGCTGATATTGCTTCACTATGAAGATGATGAGGCAGGATTAAGTTGGTCAGGGAAGCTGTGGCTTCCCCATCCCTGGAAGAGTTCAAGGCCAGGTTGGATGGGACTTTGAGCAACCTGGTCTAGTGGAAGGTGTCCCTGATCACAGTAAGGAAGTTGGAACTAGATGTTCTTTAAGAATTTTTCCAACCCAAACCATTCTATGATTCTGATATTCAGGTTTATATACCACATTTTGGATATGTTGGTATGGAAATATGGTGTTATTTTCTGCCTATGAAACCATGAACCTGAAAAAAAACCCATGTCTCCTTGAGAGGTCTGGCATAAGATAGGCTTTTTGAGGCTTTTGGTCTGGGTTAATTTTGAAGTCCCAGAGGAGACCCTGTATAATCAGTCACACAGCTCTGGGAAATCACAGGGATTCGGGCCAAGCCTACGGCATTAGGAATAAAAGCATATGGAAGTGTGTCCAGAAGGATTTTGAATTGCCTGGGGAGCTTATAAGAATGGTTGTAAAAGGTGGACCCAAATGGCAGGCCAGCTGGATTGTGTCATTCCTGACCAGCAGTTTTCCCCACGCCCTCAGGCTGTACAAATGTTAGAACCAAGCTCTCTGGGTCTATCTGATAGACAGTCCTTTGGGTCTGTCTGAAAACAAATGTGACAGCATGGACTGAAGTTTCTGACTTTACACTACTGGACTCTTTCTACAGTATTTCTCATGCATAAACCTCTGCAATATGCCAATATATTCCTGGATATCAAAAGAACCTTAAGAAATGTGCACCAACAGACTTGGACCATTTCTTTCTTCTCTCAGAGCGACTTTTACATTTAAAGCCTGCAAAACTTCATAAGGCTGAGCTTTTAAAGCATGTATTTCACAAGATATTCACAATAGGTTGTTCCTCATGTGATTGAAATGTGCCATAGTTTTAACCAAACATTACTCACAAGAAAGCATGTCTCAGAAAAACTCCAAGCATCACTGTGGAGCTTGTTCTTGGAACCTTGCACCTCACACCTTACTACAGCATTGTCACTACAGGGTCTCATGGGGCACAACTGCTGCTGGTCTGAAACTAAACCCTACTTTGCCCTTTCCCATCCCCTGACAAGCTTTGGAGTGCAGGAGGGACACGTTAAGACACATGCCCAAACCATAACAGTCCACAGGCACACAGCATCCACATCTTATATAAGAAAGCCAGTCCAAATCCTCCAAAATCAATCCAAGGATCACTTCTGCACCAAACACCACAGAGTGGTCACTTATTAGGAGATTTACTCCTACAAGTGTCCTTCCTGAATCCTGGAAGTCCCTTTTTGCCCACAGGTATAATCCTATTTACTTACTCCAGATATAACAGGGTATGACATACTATGTATGAATAAAGATTTATGAATAATAGATAATAATTCAAAGCATTATTTTCAATATGAAATATGATTCAAGACCTATTTTCATACCTTTATTCAGTCCAACCGGATACTGAATTCAGAGCATTATCTTGCTGAAACACATACTGCAAGCTACAAGTCCTTTAAAAATCTCGCTAATTGCAACACAAATTTTGCTAGAATGGAGACAATAGGGTTTAGCCCATTCCAGGTGATTCAATCTTATGCAAAAGATGTTTATATTTCCTGAAGCAAAATACTCACCACTTATATTAGTTAATAGGAAAACAATCAGCTCATTTGCCAGGTTGCACTGTACTCTGAAAAGAAAAATGCATTCCTATTCAGAAATTATTAATATTGTCTTTTTCTGAGCATAAGAGTGGTCTCTCTCTAAAATACTCACATGGTTCTTATAGTCCCAGGTTTTGAGACTTTCACAGTCTCTTTCATTGCTTTTTTAAAATGTATTTTTCCTTTCAGTTGTCACTCTTCTTCAAGGTAGTTTATAAATGAGGTATAAATCTCAGTCACATGACCAAGACATTGCAGCTGAACAATCCAATATGCATTATCTGAGACATGGTGACTGTCCTTGTGCTAACTCAGCCTATAGCAAATGCAGGTCTATGCTATTTATCTTAAATTTCCTCCACTGTATGTGAAGCCAAGCTGAATTTGCTGTGGACTACAAGTAATTGTAGCAAAGACAACTGTTATGGTTCATCTGATGCAGAGGAACTTATACAATTTAAGTGGATTGACTGGGCATCTGAGCCTTCCAGAAAGCCTGGAGTACCTGCACACAGTCACATAGAACATCTGAGGCAGGGCAGGGAATTCTACCTCATGCTGAAATCAGTGGACAATTTTCCTCTTCTGGCCATGTCATACCATGCAGAAAGTAGCTGATGGTCCTAAGAACACTCACTCTAAGTAAAATACATTTTTTAAAGGATGGCAAATATGTAATTGACTTTGTCTTGATTGCCTAACACTGTGCTCCAAACAGTGAGAAGAGTAGCCTTACTTTTGCATGCAATCTCCCTATATAGTACCCTTTTTTTTTTTTTTTTTTACTTACAGTTGACTGAACTAACATCTCTTATCATGGTCTGCAAAGAAAAGCTGCAAAAAATATTAAATTGGAAAAGCTAAATTATTTATACAATTTCATATGCTGGATGTTTTGGTACAGTTGAGCCTTGCTTCTTCCTAATAGCATAAGACTATTAGGAATTGTAATACTCCTCAGGGGATGTAAGATTTATCAACCCTTGCAGAACGGGATGGAAGCCAAGGGAGGAGATTAAGGGATACTAGTTAAATTAATCAACCTTCACTCCATATATTGGCCAGGAGAATGCAGTAAGTTGTTATTCATATATTTTACACAGTAGGAGCACAATTTGACCACAACCATATGTTGAATTTAATATAATATGTTGGATCTTTCCAAAAACAACTCCATAAAAATGTCAATACTTTTTTTTTTTTAGATGAATGACTCTATTCATTTTTAAAGGCATTTACACACACACACACACAATGAAAAAGTTCTTTTCTATACTGGTTTTGAAAACAACCTTCCATTTTAATCCTGGTTCAGGACCTTATCACGGTTGTTTATGAGTCAAACTCTAAAGTGAGGATTAATGGAGAAGATGGAAGAGTTACAAATACTCCTTTTTTTTTGTTCTCTCTTTTTAACTGCAAAAGGGTCAAGAAGATATTTTCCCTGTCAAATTGAAAACCTTGGAATGTTATCTTTTGCTTTATGCACAATGCTGAAGTTTAAGTTTCTTGAAACGAATGCACACTATTATTTCTGCCTCTGTACAAAACAGAAACATCATTACATGAGAAATTTTTGGAACATATTGCAACTATGGAACGGTATTTTCTCAAAACCCAGAAATTGCTTAGAGAATTATAATATCAAAACTTTCTGGATCATCAAATTAGATCATCTTTAAACCTGAGCAGGTGGAACTAGTAAAGAGCATCATTGTATTCTATTTAACATCCCTACCACAGAAGGAGGTAAATGGATCACGTGCTCTTCATTGCAGTCAGTACCAAGGCCAGTCCCTCAGTACATATTTCTAATCAAGTGGCTCTTCCTGACCTATGGCTTGTACTATGAGGTCTGTAATGTCTGCTGGACCAAAGAGCACCTTTACATGGTGCTGCACTCCCCTTGGGTTTGGGTTAGTTTGTGCAGCACGACATGAGTGAGTTCCTGTGCTCTCCCCATTCCTGAACACCAGTTTGACAGCCTGCGCTGTGGCCATCACATCCTCAAGGCCAAGCATGTGGTTGCTCAGTTAGGTGCCATGGCTCAGTTCCCAGCTCTGAGCCAACTATGGGTGGGAACATCAAAAAACTGTATCGTGGCTGAAAGTTGCATGACAGCAAAGACAACATACCTTGTATATTCTTTGCTCTGCTTGCCAAAAGCCCCAATTCAGAAATTAGTTTATGTCTACAATGAAGAATAAATATAAACGTGTCTTCTAAAGCATAAAATACTTAGGGTCGTGAATCATGGCAGGAAAACAGAATTTCAAAAATTCTTCATAGTAATTCTGACATCAGGATAACCAACAAAGTAAAAAAAAAATCAAAGACCACTTGACCATTCATATATTTAATTCTTATAGGTAGAAGAAGTGAGGCAAAAATAAACATCATTTCAGAAATATATACTTTTCTGTGCACTCTAGCACTGGTTTACATTATAGGGCTGTAATTTTTCAAGACAGCAAGTAGAAGAAATATGTGAAAGAATGAATATATGGGAAATAACTGCTAAGGTATGGGAGGATAAGGAAAAAAGAGAAGGACAGTGAGTTTGTAGTCCTCATAACAGGTGCAGTACATGCAATATGTCACACAAAATACACAAAATCACACACTAATCCACATCTATAAGCTGAGTGTGGAAGTGGCCCCTCAATAATTATTCGGTTATTTTTTTAACCGAAAGGGATCAAAACTGTGGTTATATATATAAAATTTATTTTAAAAACTTATTAGTGGCAGTATTTCTTAAGATAATATAAAATCTTCCTCTGAAAAGCAAAGAGGAAAAATCTTCCAGTGAGAATATAACAGTGTTTGCAATGGCAAAATAAGTCAATTGAAAGTGTAATGACTTCTATACAATGTCAACAGAAGTGTTTGGTTCACACACTCATATAATGCATAAGCCATTCATCTGACATTGTGTCCAGTTGCTGTTTTAGTTTATATGAGTAAGGGCCTGTAAAATTCTTTTTCTTTAGTTTATTATGCTATCAGAAATGTTTGTTGTGAATGAAGCCCTTTCGAATGCTCATTTATTATAAGCCAAAGACAGTAACACTAACATTAAACCAAGCAACCCTACTGCTTTCCAGTTTTTCTTCAGTTTGTACTCTGCATTCATCTGCACTTTCACAGATCATCTGATCTGAAAGGAGATTATATAATCCTCTCTTGGAGGTACATCAATTCTGCCTGAAATAAAGCATGTGATTCTGCAGTCCACAGGCACTATGTTAGAGCAACAGCTAGGAAAACTAGTCATAAACGTTCATTTCACTATGATTCAAAAAAATCACCCATTGGAATTTCCTGATTTGAAGACCAGTGATGACTTTTCCATCATTTAACCTGATGTTCTGTGTTACACAGACCATAGAGTTCATGCAGTTACCTCAGTGTTGAATCCAATGGACCTTTTTCTTGGGCCAAGGCCAAATGAAGCTCTAACATACAGAAGGAGCCCCTACTGATCCAAGGTGTTACTGGACTAACAGAAGAACCACCACACATTTAATTGTCTCTTTTCCCTCTTTTACCTTGCCCTTTCCCCAGGTAAACCTGATATTTTATGTAAACTTTCAGCAATAAAATCCTTCTTAGAACAACTTTTCCACAGAAGAGAAGGAAGCAAACTGTTGGTGCACATTTGCTCAAAGCTCAGACAGACTGAAAACGCAGTGTAGCAGTGGAGTAAAGATGTAGCATTCCCAGTTAAGAA
Source organism: Campylorhamphus procurvoides (assembly GCA_013396655.1). Taxonomy (NCBI): domain Eukaryota; kingdom Metazoa; phylum Chordata; class Aves; order Passeriformes; family Dendrocolaptidae; genus Campylorhamphus; species Campylorhamphus procurvoides. The sequence goes on from WBMV01005072.1 coordinate 462,467, forward strand.
ATGTCTGTAACACTGTGATCCAGGTGAACTCATACAACTGAGCAGCATGAAAATAAATTCCCAATAAAAACACAATACACCCAGTAAAGACAAGGAAATAACTTGCAAGAAATCCACAAGCTACAGCATGTTTGCATAAACCAGTCAGCTGATGCCTAGTTTTGCCAGCTGTATTCACTCTAAGCATAAATGTACTCCAGAGCAGTCACAGATTAAAAAAATGTGAAGTTTCTATACAAATTATTTTTAAACATAAAGCAGATATTTTTTGTGAATAAGTTATTTGCTGAGAATAGCTTACTCTGCTCTATGTATGCCTGTACACAATATGCAAAACACATTACAATCAGAAATCTTTTAGTAAGAAATAAATACATCAAAATCAAATAAAGATGCATTCCAAGACTTGGTTATGCACTGGGAAACCATGGTCAAGAACATCAGTTTTTGTGTACTAGTGTCCCAGGAGCCAACCCTGCCTTCTAAGCTGTTTATCCAGACAAATAGGTATGACAGCTCTACAGATGGAAAGGATCATACCTTGAGAATTCATTTCAGCCACTTTTGCCTTCTCAGCCTCATAAGCATCACAAAATAGAATTGGTGAGGTCAGATTAATCCACAAAATTCAACACTTTCCAAAAAAAATGTGAAGATATGTTTTATGGCTTGACTGCAAACAGTTTCTCTATCAAAGTGGTAATTTCATTGTCCAGAGGTTAAAGACACCAGAAAAGATCTCAGTAATTTGAGACTACAAGTTTGAGTTTGTAACTCAAGTGTTTCAGCTGTTTCTTTGTCTTGCAAAGGCCATCTTTTCTTTCCCTGTCTTCCCATAATAAAGGCAGTGGTACTTATACAGGTTTAAAACTGCTGAAAACCTTACTGGTCTTATTCACCGTGATCCTTTTATTCTATATTGAAATTAGAGAAGACTGAAAAATTTTAAACTGATTTTCCATCCTGATCTTTAACAAAACATTAAGCGTCAGAGAGAAAAACATCTCTATGGAAGAAATATAGTACATGCCCATCAATACATCTTTTTCTCCTAGATTTCTTAGGACTTAATTAATTTTCCAATCTCATTTCTTACAGTTTATTAATCCAGTGTTGCTGAATTTTCTTTCCTTGTGATTTTTACTACCTCTTTTATATCCACAAGATGAATTTTCTCTCAAAATTCACATTATTTATATTTGCCAGACTGCCTGTATTTCTAGAGATATGTCATGCCTGGATGCTGATTGGGTCTGGGAAGAAACAGTGCTGTTTTCTGTGTGCATATGGTACCACTGATTACTTCTAATCACTGACCTATGGGCTGTTTTCTGAAAGATCAGCAACATGAAAAGGGTTCTGCTGTGCTGGTAAGACTATCAGGAGTAGTTAGGCATCTAATCTGCAGAGATGTTTCTGCAAATCTTGTTTGTCACCTTCTGCCTTCTAAGGTACTTCAATAGCTACATAAATTTTGCCTTTGATCTAGAGCTCTTCCTTCACATTGTATTACAGCAGCACCTACTCACCCATATTCGAAGCACCATGCACATTCAGTAAGAGACATCTCCCATCCCAAATAGCTTAAAAGATATTTTCCATCTTTATGAAGAAAGAAAAAAAAAGTAAAAAAAAGACTGAAAGTATCTCAGAGAAGGAGTACACCAGTGACAGAATTATGAAATGGCATCTGAAAGAAGAATCACCAAATACACGCTCTTTCCTGGAAAAGAAATCAATTAAGATGCCCCAAAGGAAAGTGTTCTATAAAATCATGAGTTACAAGGAGACGACAGACAGGGAATGTCAGTGTTCACTGTTGCACTACAATGGCATCAAATCAAACTAGCAATTGGCAGACTGAAAGCAAACAAAAGGACTCGTTCTCACACAAAGGGAAGGTAAGACACAGACCTCAATACTGCAAGACATTGAGGCGGGTCCAAAGGTTTGCCTAGCTTCACACTGACAGAAGAGACATCAGGGAGTGATTGAATACTAGGTGTTTCTGGCTTGGACAGCCATGAACTTGAAATTGCTGGAACTGAAGAGAGAATTCTTGGCAAGTTCTGCTATGTTTGTCCTGTCCTCAAACTCATCTTCAGGCATTTTCTCATTGTCAGAGAAAGATACTGAACTAAATAAACCTTTAATATGATCCAGAAGAGACTTTTTATGTTGTTATCTTGCATTAAATAAGCAAATCAAGGACATTAAGCAAATCTGGATCAATTGTGTCATAGGCCAGCAAAAGAACTGGAATCACGACTTCCATAATCGCTGTGCTCCATCAAGAGCTACATCTCTTCTAGTAAGTAAAAGTGACCAGAGAATGTTCTTTGGCTCTGAAGCCAAGTGGAGTGACAGGGCCATCGTTGATACAGCTGAACTGTTTACCTACTGAAACAGAGATACCACATCCAGATAGGCCACTGGGAACATTTATTGGTCCATGCCAATTCTTGAGAATGATCATAAAGCTAAGAAAAGCCTGATCTTATTTCTCCATTATAGGACATAACTATGAGAAAAACAGAGTTAAAAAGGAATTTTTTCTCCATCAGGTATTTTGCAATGAATGGGCTCCAAAAGTTTAGGTGTTTCTGGACCCAGACTTTTTTCTTGTTGTTGTTACAGAATAAACCAAGTCTCCTATCTAGAAAATGCTTGCCATGACTCATATAATTGGCCCTGGACTGTCAGCAGTCCTGGAACTGTGTTCATGGTGACCATTAGTGTCAGTTAGTAATAATGCCCCATTCCATTTTTTGTAGCCGTGGTTATTTCTATTACACAGAAGCACTCAGAAGATATATTAATATTTTCAGTGCCATTTGAAATCATTGTATATACACAGAGGTGACAAAATGCTATTCTAATGCCACTGTAGAGCTCCAGGTTCTGAAATTAATGCCTTCCTACAGAGACTTGTGTGTGAATTCTTGGATAGCTGAAAAAACATGAAGGATGGTAGTTCTGTAAAAGTTCTGCTGCTTTTGCAAGACTAGATTGTGATAACTTCTATTATTGAGTTAAAGAAAGGGAGACAAAAAGTCTTATTTTTTTTCCTTATTTTTAAATAAATCAACAGCTGCAGTGAGCAAAGAAATATGGTTGTTATCTCTCTCAGCTATATACACGTTCTAGTTTTAATCCTGACACCAGGAACATACTGTTTAAAAAATGGAACAAAACAATGGGAATTACTCCACTCTCTTCATATTTTCTGCTTCCCAGTCAAAGAAAAGTACTTGAAAAGCGTGAACATTATGTTTAAAAATAGTTCTGCTGAAACATCCCCAGAGATCAGAAGAAACTTCCATATTTGGAAGAGCCTACAGTATGTTCTGCCAAACTATTTGGCTTTTCTTTAGGTCAAGGCAACCCTGGGCTTTGCTGCTGTTCCCATAATGTGCTATAGACAGGGTGAAAGTGCTCTTCTGTCATTTCCAGTTTACAGTAGAGTTTGTGCTGGCCAGTATGGGACATGCCTTTGCAGCCAGTCCTACATCGAAAACCTCAGTAACTACAAGTGCATGCTCTCTCATGCTGTACTTGTATTTCCTGTGTGTAGCCATGGAGAGTAGGCAGAATTTTGTCCTTGAAGCCTACAGAATTTTTCTTCATTTTTCTCACTGACTCCCCTCCACACATCCATTCAAAAATACTCTTTTTTTTTTTTCAAAGTTTCCTTTTAAGAAGACTTGGTAGGAGCCAGTGTAAAAATTACATTGCATGTATCTAGTTTCTTTTCCTTCCCTTAATTTTTTTCCTTATTAAAAGACTTGATTGCATTATTTTCTTAATATCCTCTTTGCTACCAAATAGTTTATTTCAGGAGCATTTCTGTTACCAGTAGTCACCATGAGTAAAATCTCCATTGATCGTAAATTGGATCAGCTAACAGACGGGGATTTACCTAAATTTTTGTCTACTGACACCTCTTTGCATGTCTAAAGGATGAAGTACCATTGCAATGCTTCCAAATATTGTGATGCATCCTTATGTGACTTAACTTAAGCACGACCTTATGTTCCCCTTGTCCTAGTCTTTGGTAATTAATTATGTATTGGTATAGTACATTTTTCTTTTTCTATTTTTTGCCTTGTTTAACTTTACTATCTTTTCTGACACTGCCTTTCAGGTTCTGAAACAGTTGCCACCTAAGATGGAGGGCTGGAGCCATTACATATCTTTCATTTGATTGTGTTAGGTGAGTATTTAAATCTTGGTCTCTTAGCATACAAATCCCAGGCCTTCAAATAGCCAGTTTAATTACACCGGTATCTCTTCTCTCCTGTGCTGTTCCAGCAAAATGGTCTCCTCTTCCTAAATCAGGGACTGTTTTCTGAGCAGCCCCTGGCAATAGGTATGTGTCATTTACTATCTCAACATTCTGTATTGCTCAGGCAGCTCAGTTGCCCTCCCAAACTACCTCAAAGGCAGTAATCTCTTTTCCTCAAAGGGTTACTGGTTTGTAAATTTTATTCAGTGTACAAATTAAATTCAGTGTACAAAAGTATGTATTGCTCAGAGCAGTGAGCAACAGTTAACATCCAAAAACAAAAACAGCTTCACTGTAGCTTAAACCAGAATATTTAATAAATAAATAATAGCAAATAGCCAAAGACTCCAGTCTGAACTAATTCTATTTTCAATCCTGTTCTTTGCCACTCTCAGGCCCACCATTCCTGAGGTGCTGCCCATGCTCTTGGGACCCTTTGGTCAAGGCAGCTGAAATACAGAAGAAGCTGAGGCTCAGCCTGGTACTGAACGGCTCTGAGGAGCTCACAATGTCTCATAAAATGCAGGATAGGGAGTTAAAGATTCACTTTCAAGCTGGAAAAATGCTTCCAGTAAATCCTACGACTGAGTTTATAGGGACTTTGTTTTGTGGGTGAAATCAAAGTTAGGAAATAAAATTTGCTTCAAGGATTAAGCCTCTAATCCTTGACTCTCCTTTGGCCAATAAAGTGTTTGATGGATAGTGTAAGCCTCCTTCAAAGTCTGTGTTGCAGCACTGACTTGTCCCCAGAGCAAAAGAAACTAGAAAACTTCACATGCTGTTTGGAGCCATGTCACCAGGCAAATCAGTAAGGCCAAAACACAGCTTCAGGAATATTTCTATTTTGCATAAAAATTTATTAGTTGATAAGTGCTGCAGAAGCACCAAGAGCTTAATTAATAATGTGGTATGTCTCCAGTGCCAACCCTGGTTTCAAGTGGGTGTCCTGCAGAAAGCCAGCGTAGACCATCACAAGACTTACCAGTGAGCCTTCCTTCAATAGCCTACTGAGTATGCACTGAGTCTCTGAATCAATTTTTCTGGGAAGTCATATTCGTTCAGGATAAACCCGAGCCCTGTGCATCTGTCAGTGCAAATGCTGGACTTCTCTCTGTTGCGTTTTATATTCCTGTACCTAGAGCAAAGTCAGCTGGGGTGAGGATTCAGTGCTTTTTTCTGAGGGGGAAAATTATAAGTACTTGGTATGATGACTTTGGGTTAGCTCAGACTTGATGACTGATGACATTCCAAATGTAAGAAAATAATGTAACGTCTTATCTGTCAAGAGAAAAGAATTGCTTTTAAAATCTTAGGTAAACTATGTGTTTTATTGAATAAAATGAGATTATGGGTGAGGTTAAAGTGGAACTTGGTACTATGCAATTATATGAATTTAGACCAGCAATATCTGTGATTTTTTTCTGAATCCTTGGTAATTTAATTGGGGTCTTAATCTGTTAAACATTCAATTTGCACTAAATTTCAGTAGAGTTCTGGTATTTTTGTCACGTTAGTCTCCCCTGACAATCTCTCTTCACATGGAAATGAAGCTTATGCACAATCCTGGAGGTGACACGGGGTATAAGAACAGAATGGCAAGTGCTCCTGTGACAACATCCAGGTGTAGGAGCAGTATTGGTGACTGAGATAATGCTGGCTCCAAAGCAGTGTCCATGGCAGCCTAGGAGCACATAGTTCAAATCCTTCCCACTCTGGACTGAATTGTCCCCACTCATCTGACATACGCTTTTGGCTAAGAGCTCTCACAAGAACACGTGCCATGGCCCTGATGCCTGGTAACTTGTTACTTTGAAATCACTTGACTGTACATTTGACTCTACCTCATCAGTACCTCTTCAGCTATCAAACCTGAAACAGAAAATTGGAAAATAGGGGAATATTTTGATTTGCTGTTACAAGACATTCATAATTGAGCCTTCTCACTCCTTTTGCTGAAGCTGATGAGCAAACACTGAGCTGAATGCCGTCACCTTCTAAGGCCTCCTTTAAGTAATGACTTCTTCAGATGCTCAGATGACCAGAAAGCACTCCAGGCTGATCAGCCATGTGCCATCTTCCTTCTGGGTTAAACCCACCACGAGTCCTTTTTTTCCAATGGGAAAATTGATTGTCTGTTGTCTGTATCAGTCCTTCTACCTTTACTCTTGACATAAAGCACATCGCCAACTGTGGGTTGGCAGCTCCTTTCAGTTCTTTGTAGTACAGAAAACATTCTAATAAGCACCACCCCTGGCAGTAGCTGAGCCAAGGAGCATAATACATGAATGTGAAGCAGTGCCAATTGCTATAGCTTTTGTCTAGTACTCATGGAGTACCACTTCCCATATTTTTTTTCATCTCTGATGCAGTACATACTCTCAGTCTTTCACCTCACTTTAAATGAATGTGTTCTTACTGTTCCTTTGCTTTTCTTTTCCTCCTCTTCTAAGAATTGTTGCTTTTATTTTCCTTTCTGGCTTACATTAGAGCCAGCTTAGATTTGATCACTACCAATGCATCAGAGGAAATATATAGCACATAGTGTGCTTTCATTTGGGTGGACACAGAGCTATACATAAACCTCAGTGAGCAATAATATGACTAATGAATATGTTGTACTACGGGCTTGCTGCAAAAGAGCAGCTCACATAACCCAGCCTTTATCACATTGCTTTTGTTAGCCATCGGTGTTTATTTACTGTCACTGAGGCTGGGAAAGACAGCCTATTTTCTCAGCATTGTGCATGTGTATCTGAGCTGGAGCTGGCAGTACAACTTGTTCTTCTACATTTTCCTGTATGTTTTATAACCTGTTTTTATGTTATAGTACTACAGTAATTCATTCTTTCTAAAATTAAAATGGAATGTCTATTCTGTACATGGGCTACCTTGCACATTATACTTTGCTTTTAAAAAAGTGTAAAGGATTATACCCAAGCTTTCACCACTACACTGAAGGACCCAGAAATTCACTATTCTTAGCTGGCCTATTTGGAAAATGGGTTTAATTCCAAGTTGTCAGCTAGCTAGAGGCCTATGATGGATAAAGTTTTCAAACCCTATAAAGCATACTGCTTGTTTCAGTATCTAGTTTCTTCCAGCTGCTCATACATGGGACAGATTTACTGGACATCCAAGAAAACTGTTGCTCCCTCCTTCATCATCACCATTTGTGCGCTTTCAGAGGTAAGAAAATGTCTGCGCACCATTTCAGCCTCTCCTCCTGCCCAATACTTCCCATTCTTTGTCACAAAATCTGTACCTTTGTTGTTTAGGTGTTCGTACTTCAGATGCTTGTACCTAAGGCATATAAATATCCACTACCAAAGACTCAAATTCTTCCTTGTTGCAAGATGGAGGCCCTTCATACCGACTTAACTTTATTCATGGTCTTATGATAAAGCAAGCAAGACCCCCACAATGGCACTTCAGTAACACTCCTTGCAGAAGTGAACAAGCACTGTTTTGACTGGCATTTGTAAAAATTCCTGCAGTTGGGTCCTGAGTGCCTCTTGCTGTGAAAGCTGGAGGAAGAGCACAAAAAGTTTTACAGGACTGCTTTGTCTTTAACACCTTCCATTGCTCTGGATTTGTGACCTTTTCACATTTAATCTTTAGGCTGGTTACAAAGGCCACTGCAGTAGCAAAAAAGAGAGATTGAATTTAAAGGCAAGTAAATTGCAACAGATTTGCAACAAAGATCTACAAGGGGACTCTCTAAAACATGATCATCCATTTAAATAGCAAATATATTTCTTAGCAAAACAGTTCAACTGCAGAAGAACAGCCACTAGAAAGTCAGCATTTAAAATTAATGCCACATAACATTCCCACTTAATAGTATTCATCTCTCCAAATACTTAATTGTTTCTCCTCTTTGCTCTCTAGCCCTTACCTCAGTTCTGCTTATTTTTTTTTTGGGGGGGGGGGGGGGGGGGGTTGCAGAATCAGGTAGTTCCCAACAACATGATTATTATTCATGTTTCTGTAGAATTAGTTGGTTTAGACAATGGTGCAAAACCGTGAACCTGATAACCTCAGAGGTCTTTTCCAAAATAATTGATTCTATGACTCTGTGGAAATGTGTGGGCTGGATGTATACTCAGTCCAATATTACTTCTAGGGATTAAGCCAATCTCTTTCAGAGTTTAAATATTTAAAAGAAGAATTCAGTGTTATCCTTGGAAAGCTTATTATTTACATAAAGGAGTAGACTCGACCAACAAAAATCAATGCTCAGGCTGTGAGAGTCAGCAGCTTCTTAGAGTTTGTGCTTCTCTGACTCAGGCAGATAAAAAGGCTTCATGTCACATTTTGGCTCCTTGGTGAAATCCACATCCAACTTGTTTGCTCCTCTGAAAAGCAACAAGACACTCCTGCAAAGTCCTGTGCACAGCCAAGGGCTGACCTCTGTGCTGGGGAACATGCCAATCTGCTGTACCCCTTGATACCAACAGAGCACAGGCTTCTGCACAAGCAGTCCAGAGAAGCTGTAGCAAAATACTGCATTCTGTACCATCACAACACAGAGCTGTTGTAGTTTGTGTCACCTTGCCCCTCACCATGTCCTCCTCTGGGACAGGGGTAAGATTTTTATATATAAATAGTATTGCGTATCTAAGAGAAGGTATTTTAAAATATTTGTTGTTCTCTCTCAGAATGAAAGGCCCCTTTAAGGTATTTTTGTTTAAAGACTGAAAATGGAATTATAAGAACTACAAGGTTCTTCACAGATTATTTTAAATGGGAAACACAAACAAAGCTCTGAAGAGAGACCATCCAACACTACACACTCTTAAAATGCATTAACTTGGTGTTTTTATTTTTCTTACCCTTTTTGCCCAAATACCCTAGCTCTGTAGAGAAGCAAAATAAATATTAGATATTGTGCAGATGTGATCTCAGTATTTTGGAACTGCTTAAAACAGTGGGAGCCACAGACTGCAATCCTTATGTAGAAATTACCCAAATAAAGCTCCCACTGAGGCCAAGTGTTTTACTGCCATTTATACAATTGTATAAAATGAGCTACATGTTTTACAGAACAAATAAAGAAAAATCACATGGTGTCTTTATCTCCTTTCCTAATTTGTCTTACTCTCACAATTCATTGCATAAGAGAAACAGAGCATAAGAGCAGAAGAGAAAAGAAAGACCATAAATGGCTATAGAAAACTCTATAAAAATAACAGCTGGATGGGGCAAAAGTTCCTTTGTTGTAGTCAGATAGCTATTTACTTTTAAACATTTGACAAAATATTTCTCTTTTTGATTGACAAGCTGATAAATCAGCTGGAGTTTTACCTAAATGGACACTAAATGAGGACTCATGAATAGACCTGTTATAAACTATTAGATCACTGCTCTGTATTATGGTCCTATTTTCATCGAAAGTCTTTTGCTAAAATAGCATAGCTTTCATCTGAGCTCCCTTGTCAGACAGTGCTGTGAAGAAAATTTTGGCACTGCTTGCTCCTCTCCCACTGATTCCCTGGCTTGGTGGGCTCTGCAAGAACATGGGGGAGCAGCAGCTCTGTCCCTCCCCTCCCCTCCCCTCCCCNGAAACACAGCTCACTGAAAAACAATTTACCAGACCGGTTTTTTTATTATTGTTAACATTATTTTTAAGCAGAAAAATCAGCTGTGATTTTTTGTTGTTGTTTTGTTTTTGTTTATTTAAACTTGACCATTCACACTCAAAGAGCCTCTCCACAAATAGTTGCTACAAGTGACAATCTTAAAGGGAGCTTGCTTTACAGAGATTTCTAATCTTTTTCCTTCATTTGGTGACACCAAGATAAAAGCAACACTTTAGTTGACAGGATTATGTTGCAGCGAAATGGAGCTATGTGTGGGAGTAAAGTGAGATCCATTGTATGAAAGTCGCATTACTAATCATATAATTGGAGAGTGAAAACATTTTCAGATTAGCCTTGGCTTTAGTAAGAAAGGACAGGGATATCTCTTTTCAAGCATGTTAGGGGCTGAGCAGAAGGGGTTGAATGAAATGTGATGAGGACATATGGAAAGGTAGCACAGAACTCTGAGCTGGACAGGTAGAAGAAAAGGAGGCAAGTAGAGGATTGGGTACATGCTATAGGCTGGAGTAAAACTTTATTGTCATGGGTGTATTTAAGTATATTTATGTATTGCCAAAGCCTAGGAAGACTTAGAATTTACAAAAATTACCTGAAAGAACATGCTCTTCTATGAGTAGCCCACCTCAAGTACTTTACAAAGACAATGGAAGGTAATAAAAGAAAAACAAGAATAAAAGAAAGAAAATACTTTGATAAATGAGTAGACAGTGGATTAAGAAATAAGCATATTGTTGTACCTGTGTTATAGCCTTTCATTGGCTTAGACTGAGATTTTAAATGTTTGGGAGATACCAAATGTTCTCCCTTACCTGGATGCAATATTTCTTTGATAATGACACATGGCAAGCAGATATATTACTCTATTCTGCTTCAGCAGCAGAAGCACTTTTCTCTCCATTCTGATTCAGCAACTTTATGACACTGGAAAGGGAGACATAAGTATTTAAATTTACTTTACCAAAGACAAGGAAAAAAAACACCAAAAAAAATGCAGAAATACTTCTCTCTTCTACTTCAGTCCAGGGAGTCCCTTCTGCAATGGTGTTTACCTACTTATCAAAATTTTGTAACCCTGTGATGTGGAGATAAGGAAAGCTTCTCACTGCTATTCTTTGATGATCCAAAAGAATAATAGAGCCAGGCTGGTTTTGCATGGCCAGACTAAAAATAGGTTTTGAGCTTCAATTAATTTTGAATAGATACCTCTAAGGCAAAAATAGCATCCATCATAGTGAAAATGAGCTAATACAATAAGTAATTCTACACTTTCTGTGTATCTAAAAGTAATAGAAATACATTCAGTATGACATGAGTTTCTACTCAGCATAACTAATATCTTATTAACAGGTAATGGAGTTTGGTGTTCGTTGAAACTAAAATAAAAAGGAAAAGGGAAAAAAAAAGTAGTATGGTTTCTGGTTAAGATTTGTTTTCATGAAACATTACCTGGCTGAAGACTTGTTTCTAGCACAAGATCTCTACTCACTACTGCGGGACTCTAAATAAAAACTCCTGGTTTGGCAGTGAGGTAAGAAATAGCACATCAAGGATGAAAAGGGCTTTACTGGGTATTAAAGGGGCTCAAACCTAATACCGGCAGCATGACTAGAGATAAACTAATGGAAACTCCGAGGTGTGGAATTGCTCTGTTGGGCCCTGCAAAGCCCTACGTCGTATCCCACTTGCCACTCTGAGATGGAAAGCAAGGTGGGTATAATCCAAATATCTTTGTTCTTATACTCTATGTTCATACAAGATGGTATGATGGCAGTGGTGCAGTAAGAGAATCAGAGAGGGGACTACAGTGAGAGACACTATGGGTAACTAAGCATCTCTTTTCTGGACAACAGATAGAGGCATATCTATAATAGGCATATCCTCTTATATATATATATATGTTAATAGGATATTGCTAAAGCCAACAATTTTTGAAGATGTATTATTTTGTACCTGTCAGTCCAAAAGAGAAACAGAAGTAGTAGGGAAATAACAAAGGGGTTTCCAGAGCGACTTAATTTCACATCAAACTTACATGCTTAGAGTTTTCACAAATAGATTAGACAATTGCAAATTATCTCCCTAGCATGTCCCACATTGTGAACTCGTGGCTTTGAATACAAACATAATAAATAGCATCTCTGTAAGCAGAATCTATTGGCACCTTCATAAATCATCTTGTCAGAACCAAAAGCCTGTATAATCCTGAGGACTGAGGATCAGATTCTTAAATGTATTTTAAGGATCTGTGTGAGTGTGTAGTGCCTTCTTATATCACTGATTCTTACAGTGTCTGCAAAAACTGTACCTCTGACATTTTCTTATCTCTCTGATCACACTCCCCCTGCTGAGTGGGTCTGGTGCCATCACTTGTCTTGTTGAGTAGAGTCAGAAATTTTCCCATTCTCAGCCTGGACATCCAACACAGCCCACACACAGCAAACAAGATTTACTGCAGAACATCTGACTTTAGTCCAAATCTTGCAGTTCTGTCCCTTTTGGCAAAAGCCTCCTTAGAGCACAGGATTATTTACTCAGAACAACACTGTTTCTGAAGAAAGGTATCTTCAGAGCAATGCAACTGAGGGTAGAATATCTAACTTTTCTCCAATAGCTTTCCAAATTACTGCCTTTCAGTCCCATCTTTTCCTCTTAAGGACATACTATCCTCAAGGAGAGCTGCACTAGCTCAGCCCAAGTCAGCTGTCCTGTCTCTGAAAGTTGAGTATAGGAGCTTCTTTGTTAGCACCAAAGAAGAAGGGCAAGTATGAAGTAATCTTTCCTCTCTCATGTACACACTCTGTCAGATGTTGCATCAGACAACTGTTTTCAGTAACAGCAATGGACCTATCTCAACAAATATCCCATTTTTTCCTACGAATAAACATTTTTTGCCTTTTCTGTGCTCTTTTCTCTCTCATCCCTTTATTTATTTCTTTTTGTGTTTAAAAAACCATGAGGCTCACAACTCATTGAAGACAAAAACCGGATTCTTACAGATTCCCTTAACTCTCTTTTTAATCACTTTTCCCACAGCTTGATGTTAAATCAGTTTAATGTTTTCAGACAGAACAGCTCTTCATTCCCTCTGTAGACTACAACTGTCTAGAAACTTTTGCTTGTTGATTACTGAAACAATTATCCACAGATGAAAATACAGAAGCTTCATGCCAACTGCATTACAGAGAAGTTTGTGATTCTGTTGTCTCTAAGTAGACAAATATTGTTTTCATTCTCCAATGCTTTCATTCCAGCAGCAATTATAGACAGTACTTTGCCCTGGAAGACGGTAACAAAAACCAAAAAGATGGAGAGTTCAGTTTTAGAAGATTAGATATGATGCTGACATCCACTAGTCTGGAGCTGCAATAGCACCGAAAGAAAAACAGAACAGAGATAACAAGAGAAAAGACAAAATAAAAATTAAGTGATGAAGCCAACCCAGGATGACACATGAAGGCAGAGAGATAATAGCATTCATCACATTTTATATATATATATATATATATATATATATGTATAAAACAATATAAAAAAGTCAGCACTAAAGGTGTCTATGAGAAACTTTATTGCCTTGTGGGTATTACACACCCTTAATAAATCCAAGTTTGAACATCAGATTGTGGAGATTTTGAAAGGCACTGTTAGGAAAAAAATTTACCTGCTTTATCTTAGAAGACTTCACTGTCCAGAGCTAGGCTTAGGATAAGCTGATTGCCTATTCCTTCCAGGGAAACCTAATAAACACTGTTTGTATCTGCAGCCAAAAGTATCTGGATGAGAGAAGCTGAAGCACAGTGATGTGTACACTGTGTGAGCTTTGTGATACCTGCCAGACTGCAAAAATGCATCAAAGTGGAGCAAACCTTGAGGAAATACAATGGAGCATGGTAGTATTCCCATGGAATCACTAATCATGACCATAGGCTGGCCGCATCTCATAATTGAAAAGGTAAAGCAAGGAACATGTACCATCAGTTTCTCACTGCCTTGATTTGAGGATATCCTTGTAGGAAACAACACTTCCAGCTTATACAGACACATAGGAATATTTTTGTGGGTTTGGATAGGAATATTTTTGTGGGTTTGGAAGGCAATGAGTTTGGGAAGTCTGGGTTTTTTTTCTAAATAAGTTACAGAGGCTTAGGCATTTCACATTACTCAAAAGAGTTGTGTTCTGAAGCCTCCCCCAGAGTTCTGGAGCGTGCACGTGTACCCTACACCTGTTAAGTGATGGCTACAGCATCCAGGCACAAAGTAATTAAAAAAATCCTGAAGCCATTCATGGATATTCACTATGGTCTAGATCTCACTTCCACTTCACATAAGACTTTTCTAACAGCATTTAAATTGTGATATCTTCAAAACTCCATACAAGAAGTAGTTCATAAAGATATGAAAAGCTAAGTTTCAGGTCTCTTGAGCTGCAGCTATAATTAAAACTATTGAATAGTGATTATAGACTTGAGCTATGAAAATACTGAAACAGAATCAGCCAAAATAAAAGTCTTGATTAAACTGGGACTTGATGGGGAAATGCTCAGAGACTTGAGTAAAGCATAGCCTGTAATAGAAGTCTGAAAGTCACAGATAGAGATCGCAACAGGAGAATTAATTTCTAACTTTCAGCTATCACTGATTCTTTAGTTATCCAAATTAACTTCGATTTTTTTCACAATATAAACTTAACAATAATCACAGGGTTTTGCCAACAGCAGGATACAAAAAATGAACCAAGTGACCATCCATTTAGTAAAATTATCTGAGCTCTGGGAACTAGACTAGAAATGTCAGAAGAGAAGCTGTTCAGTTTCTGATTGTGTTGGTATGAATTACTGTAATGGCAGGTTGTGCTTTGGCTTTTAATTTTTTGGGGATAGGGGCAGAAAATGTTTAGACACACAAAAATGTAATGAAATGTCAGGGGTTTCTTTTTACTAGCCAACTGCATTTATAAGCCTACAAACTTGCTACATATACAGGCCACACATGGACAAATGCTTACCTGGTTTGCTTCTTAGTTCATGGTCTGAATTAATCAATGAGATGAAGAAGAATGACTTGAATGAAGGACTTTCCGTGTCAGAGCTTTTATGTGGGGATGTAGTTAAATACAGCACTAATGGAAGATTGGGAACATGGGGGAGGAAAAAGAAGTGCAGCCTAAATGCTTCCAAGCCAAATATCTGGTTTGTGCTGACCCAGCTTTGAACTTCTGAAGGAATGAATGAATTATGATGAGCCAACTACTTTCAGCCTTCATCGCTAAAAAATTAGTGGGATAAATAATGATATTGATAACTCTTCAACAATTCAACAATTGCACCTGAGCAGAAGTGGGGAAGGATCTGCAAAGGGGAATGAGAGGCTGCTCTGCCATGGCTAATCTTGCAATTCCTTCTGAACCTGGAAGGTCATCTCTCCCTCACTCTGAATGGATCCTCCCACATATTCAAACACTTTGCCACCAAATTCCTCACCACCCGAGAGAGGGTGATATGGAAAGACAGAAAACAATGGTAAAGAATGTAGCTGGTGAAACAGGATGTGAGAGAAGGCTCTTGCTGTGGTCTCTTCACTACGCAGCTTCTTACTTATGCGTTTACTGCAGCCCCTGTGTCTGAGGCACTGGGTCTCAGGGGGTCAGATTCTGCCCTAGCTGCATCCTTGACTTGCTGGATAACCCTGGATAAATCACATTCCATATTCTCTATCCCAATTTCCCAATAGTTTAAAAAAGAAAAGAAAAAAAAGAAAAAAAAAGAATTGCATTCATGCTTCTGATTTTGTTTGTAAAATCTACTGTGAGTTTGAGCTCTCTTGTTAGCAACAGTGAGAATTATTTTCCATATAAAGAAACAACCAAGGGCACGTTCAAGCTAGCTGAGAAGGCAGCATCTTGTTCTGCTGAGCTAGTGAGGTAGTCCAGGTGCCAAGTTTTCTCTTTAAGACAACAAGTTAATATGGGAATGGCAAAATAAAACCCCAGGGGCAGAGACTGACTTTGTTCTCTGCATGCTCAGTTCAGCATGCTATTTGTAGGCCCAGAAAACTTCAGGTCTCTATCTTCCAGTCAAGCCAAAAGCTGCTGTGATGTGATCTAAATATAATGTGAGAAAGAGGAAAAGCAGAATAGGGATTCCCATAGAAAATTTTAGTTCTGTGAAAAATATCAAGGAGAACATTTCAGTGCAGTTAGCCCTCAAGCAGGGTGATGACAGGGATTTTAGTGCATCAGTTCAGTTTTGAGCTGAAACGTGAAGCCACCAACTGTGGGACAAACTGAGCTTTGCCTTCCTGTCATACAGACTGAGCAGTTGCAGCCTTGAGCCTGGGACAAGAGGAGCCCTGGTGGAGTTTACATGCAGTCTTTGCAGATTGCCAGTTCAGGATCCCAGAAAAAACCCACCCAGAGAAAAGCAAAGTTTTGCTGACCACAGATGCCTCTCGAGAGGAATAGAACTGTCTGGGTACAACCTCATCAGCCTGGGAAGTAGGTTCCAAGAGCCTTGATGTCAAGTCTTTCTCCAAGCAAAGTAAACCAAATGCAGCACAACAGAAAATCTTTGCAAATGTGAATGTAGGAAACAGAATATTTTCTTATTTCCGATACAACATAAAAATGCAGTCCTTCCAGGTTGGAATCAAGCAGAATTACAGTCTAATGCATGTCAAGGTGACAAAGAGGACAAGGTGAACATGATATGGTGACATGATAACAATAGTCATGGAAAACAATGATAATAATATCTCATGCAGAGAGAGCAGTTGTCAGGGAGCTTTAAAATGTCATGCTTCTACTAATCCCTCACCTTTGATTTTGACCACAATGAAATAATACGCAGACTGTGACAAGGACAATCTTGAATTTCATCTAACAACTAGTTATCAGCTCTATACAGAAAAGTAGATATGATATCTGCCTGTAAGTATAGGCATGTTACGACAAGTACCTTTTGAGATAAATTAGTAAGCTAACAACTAAAGCTGTTAGCAAACCAAAATTATTAACTGGATAAACACCTGAAAGCACTATTTCCCCACCTAGTCCTCTATCTGGACCAAATCCCCACAGCTCCTTTCTGGCCTTCTAAAATAGTTTAAAAGGTAAAAATAAATCAGCTAGGTGGCTTATGGTCGGCATACTGGTACAGCCCAACAGACTGACCTATAGGATTAAATTTTATGGCTTACAAGGCAGGATCAACAATTCCTGGATTCATGATAAAATAGACACTGTGGCCACTGTAAACCATACCTACCACTCAGTTAGGGGGTGATCGAAAGGGCAGTCAGGGTATAGAACTGCAGTTGTGTTTCATTTATTTGAGTAAATTACTTGACATTATCATATGTACATGTGTGTATATTTCTGGTACATCCTTGCCCACAGACCAAGGAAATAAATACAAACTGTGCACACAAATGATAAGACACAAGTGCCAAAGGGAGGAAGAAATTTCATTTTTAAAATTTAGTTGGATTAGCTAAATTATTACTCGCAGAGACCAGCTCTTCTGCCTGCTGCTGCTATTTGTTCATGAGAGCTGATGAGTCATTGAAAAGAAGCTCAAGTTCCTCTCATAACAGACTAAGAGGAAGAAAGCTCAAAAGTTTAATCAAATTATATCAACATTCAGTCAAAAAATTGTTTGTCAATTTGAAAGACCTCAGTAAGAATCTAAGGCCACTGACAAATAAGAAATATTGAAGGAAAAATCCTTCTAAATACAAACATCAGGAGGCTGTCCTGTACATGTTACATGAAGGTACTCAATATGGTCTACTGCATGACCTTCCTCCAGCACCAAGGTTAGACTGACAGGCCTGTAGTTCCCCTGATCCTCCTTACTGCCCTTCTTGTAGATGGGCATCACATTTGAAAACCTTCAGTCAACTGGGACCTACCTGGTTAGCCAGAACTGCTAGTAAATGATGGACTGTGGCTCAGTAAGCACTTCCACCAGCCCCCTCAGCTCACTTGGATGGCTCCCATCCAGCACCATGAACTTGTGTGTGCACGTATGCAGCAGGTCACTTGTAATTTCCTCTTGGATTATGGGCTTCATTCTGCTGTTCATCTCTGTCTTCCAGCTCAGGGGCTGGGTACTTCAAGAACAACTGTTCTTACTATGAAAGACTGAGCCAAAGAAGTCATTAAGGACCTCAGCCTTTTTCTCAACCTTTATCACTACATTTCCCAGCACATCCAATAAAGGATGACAATTCTTCTTAGCCCTCCCTTTGTTGCTAACGTACTTATAGAACTATTTTGTACTGTCTTTTACAGCAGTACCCAGATGAAGTTTTAGTTGGACTCTGGCCCTCCTAATTTTCTCCCTCCCAAACCCCACAACATCTTTGTAGTCTTCCTGAGATGCCTGCCTCTGCTTCCAAAGGTCACAAACTGTTTTTTCCCTGAGTTCCAGCCAAAGCTCTCTGTTCAGCCAGGCCAGTCTTCTTCCCCACTAGTTTGTCTTTCCTCCCGTGCCTTTAAGATTTCCTTTTTGAAGAATGTCCAGACTTTCTGGACACCTTTGCTCTTCAGGACTGCCCCTCCAGTGGGTTCTCAAGTGCTGGAGCAGGCTGCCCAGGGAAGTGGTTGAGTAACCAGCCCTGGAGGTATTCAAAAGATGTGTAGATGTGCTGCTTGGGGACATAGTTCAGTGGTGGATTTGGTAGTGCTGGGTCAATGGTTGGGTCTGATGATATTAAAGTTCTTTTCCAGCCTAAACAATTCTATGTCTCAATAATTCTAAAATCACTAGGATCTGCTTGTTAAGCTCAGTGTCATTTTAAACTTCAGATTTTTTTCACTTGATATCCAGCAGGAGTAAAATTTCTATGTACTTGTGAAGATATTGGTGTTTAAACTGATGACAGAGGCTTTTTAGGTATAAATGGAAATTGAGCTACAGATTATGGTGGTTTAGAGATTTGAGTGGGGTATAATATAAAAAACCAGCCCTGCATCTGCAAAAGAATGTACTGTTGAAAGGATCTTCAAATTCCTGTACACAACAACATTTAAGTTTGCTGTAACTAGATTATTTTACTGATATTATTAACAGTGTAATAGACTGATACAGTGAATAAAAAAAAAATCAAGTATCTAGTTTCACTTTTTCTGTTTCATCTGCCTGTGAAATTTTTCCCCTTAGCCTTCCAACATTTTGTATTTTTTTGCATTCTGCTTTATTTAAACCCTTCAGGGTGTCTTATGTAATTCCTGTATAAACTCAGCCTTATAAAACCTTATCCACAAACATAGCAGATAAATCATTAGCACCACCAGCTACAAAATGGAAGTCCTATAACCCCCCAAAAGCTGTTACCTGCTGATGCCTCTGGGCCATTCCCTGTCAGGGGCCTAGGAATTAATTTTTGTATCACAATTCCTTCCTGGTAATGAAAGTCAGGAAAAATTGCACATTAGGGCGGAAAAGGGAGCACAGGGATTATACAGTGGACTGCCACAAGGACAAGAAATTCATCTGCAAAAATTCCTATAAAGAATGCTGTGTCATGGCTTGAAACATGCTTTAGAAATTTTAACATGGAACTGCCTGTACTTTGGAAAGAAATACCTCAAACAAGTAAAAATTACCAGAGCTCCATTCTTCCCACTGTGCACTTTTACCCATAAAGTTCAATTCAGAAAATCATGAGTATTTTAATAATTTATGCTATATATCATACATTTCAGTATCAGTGGCAGATGAATTCTGTACATAAGAGCAGCTGAGAGATAAGAAATTGTTCTTTCATCCATAGATTATTTTAACACACCTCTCTAGATGAAAGAAGACTCAGTTTGATTTGTGTTTGCACGATTTGCTATTTAAAGCTTCAACCTCAATTTATATTATTTACACTCCAATTAAATGTCTTTTCCATTCTCAGACCTCATTAAATATAAGTATAAACCTACCAAATGCATACATAATCCAACTTTTCCTCAAATTACTCTCAAAAGCCTAAAATACTATTAAGTATTGCAGCTTCTATTGAGCATTTCTTTGTCAAGCTGACATGAAAACCAAGGCATTCCCTAGAGCTGAAATAAAAGTTATTGATCCAGTTGGGATCATCTTCAACAGATCATCTCTGGAGAAGAATTTTTTTTTTTTTTTCATTCTGAATGCAAATAATCTGGAGCATGTCTAAAGATAAAAGTATCCATTATTACCCTTCATTACCACCTAGGTGTGGGGTTGTATAAATCCATTTTTCAGTGTTCTGTGACAAAGGATTAAACAGGCAACAAACACTGCATTTTTTTCTATGAATATTATTATTCTCCTCACTAAGGTACTTTTGTATCTATTTTTGCTGCTTATCTATTTTTGCCTTGGATTTGATGCATGCCTGCATCCTGGCACTGCAGACAGAATGCTGCATGAGTGTCACAGCTGAATACAGCCTTTTGTTTAATTTTATCGTGGAGTATACCATTTCTCCAGGATGAGCTCTGCTTGTTCACAGTTCTGACTGAGATTTCTGTCTTTTGAATTGTTTCCAAACACATGCCATTAATCTGGCATGACTCAGATAAACCTTCTAAGTAAACAGTCTTCCCTTGTACATGCAATATTCTCCTTCCAGCACACAGATATACATGAGTGGGCATACAAAAGGTACACTGATACCAGTTGTCTCTGCTGGTGTCAAAAGCAGACATCCAGGCAATCCTACAGTCCTAGAGGAAGTGCACACTGTTCACTTCTCCAGGCCACCAGCTGAGTACAGATCATGGAACTCTTCAGTTTTGTATACAGTAGTCCTGGATTAATTTATCTTCCATGAACTCATCTACTTACCCTTTTAGCCTACAGAAACTTTTAGCACCTACATAATTCTGTTACCAGGAATTTCACAGCTTAATGTTATCTGTAGGAAGAATCAATTTCATTGTTTTGAACCTCATGCATGCTTGTTTTACTACATGCCACCCAGAGAAGAGTAAACAACTGATCTCTGTTTGTCCTATCCATGCAGTATCCATGTTTGTCCTATCCGTGCCTCAGTCGTTCCCTTTGGAAACTGAAGAATCAAAGCCTACACAGCCACTCCTCATCAGGAAGCCATTTCACACCTTTGGTCATCTGTACAGCCCTTTCTGAAGTCCTCCCACAGCCTTTTTGATATCCTGCTTATTTTGTTGTACACACAGATGGTGTATAACATCTATGGTGCATGCCCATGGTGGCATGTTTTGCAGTAGTGTGGTTAGACTGAGTCCTGGCTCATTGCACTGCTGGGGTGGCTCTGGGTTAACAACCAGAATAGGCACCTCATGGTTGAATATCCTTGTAGAGAAAATGTACCCTGACATGTGACTTTGCTCAAGTCACGTACTTCAACATCACAAGAATTCTGACCCCGCCCAATACCCATGTACACTTATCCAAACACATGAATAGAGAGAGAAGCAATGACATGTTGATAATGCTTCATATCTGTCTGAATTTCACACAGTTCCTGTTGGCCCACACCACCAGCCTGTGCAGGTCTCTCTGGATGGAAACTTTCTCCAGATTGCAGACTCAGTTTGGTGTCATCTGCAAACAAAACCAGTTGCCACCTTCAGGTCACAGGTAGAGATGTGAAACATGTCAAGCCTCAGGATAAACCCCTACAGTACCCAACTTGTTATGGGCCACCAACTACAGTATAGCCCACACAGCCAGCTTTTTACCTGTCTGGTATATATTATGGAATAGCTATTTCTTTTATATGTAGAATGGAGGAATGAGAAATGCAATGGGTAGTTGAAAGCAAAGTAAGGTATTGTACAAGAGACATGATAATGAGAATGCAATCCTGTTATCCTGCTCCTTACAGCATCAGCATTAGCAATTACAGGACACATTCAATAGATTTTCATCAGGAAGGAATGTGACTGTCTATTATAAACACAATAGCTGTAGGAAAGTGAGGATCTACTTTCAATTATTCCACATATAATATATATTCATAAAAAGATGGTGGCCCCAACTCTGCTCTTGGTAACACTCTCTTGACATTATCTGAGAACAGAATTTAATCCAATTAATGCATTTTTTTCTTCCAATCGTTCTTAGTGTCTCCAATAGCACTAGGGCTCTCCAAGTTGGTCATTTTCTGTCAACTAATGACAAGCCAAGCAGAGGACTCTCAGCTACTACTCAGGCACTCAACAGGTCATTAAATGCCAGGAAATGCCTGTTCTATCAGTCATTAATCCTGAAATAGCAGTTTCTTTTAATAATAGATGACTATACCTCTTTCAGAAGAGGATTGGTCTTTTTGACACTAATGTACTGGACTGAATGAGACTTTTCCTTAATTTCATGTAGTAACTTAAAGTCATAAAGAATAGAAGCACTTATGTTGGTAAAGACCTCTGAAGGTCACCTCGTCCAGCCTCGTACTCAAAGCAGAGACAACTTAGAAGTTAGCACGGACTTCTCAAAGTCATGTCCATTTGAGTGCACAGCAAATGCTCTGGCCCCAGGTTCATTTTGGTGGCACCCTGCTGAACTCACTTCTGTAGGAGCACCCTGCTCCAAAGGTGGCCTTCCTTGAGCTGTGTACAGGAAATAAAACCTTTTTCTACAACCTGCTGGTTGCTCTTTTGACAATAGAGCCCAGCACACTGTTAGCCTTCTTGGCTGCAAGGACACACTAATTCATGTCCAGGTGTTTATATGGACTTCCAGGCCCTTTGGAAGAGCTGCCACCTGGACAGTCAGTTTCCAGCCTGAACTTCAGCATGGGGTTTTTCCATTCCAGGTTCAGGGCTTTGCACTTTTCTTTTTGTTGGACTTTATGAATTTTCTCTTTACCTAATTCTCCTGCTGGTTGATATCCCTTTTCTTTACTATCAACTTGTTTCCCTGCTTTGGTGACAATTGAAAATTTTGCTGGTGTTATGCTTTGTTCCATTGTCAAGGTCACTGATAAAAATGTTAAACAGTGTTATGTGCCATAGGGAAGACACCACAATTTTCTTGCCCAGTCTCTGTCTTACCTCCTCTCCTCACTGCCCACATATAATCTGCCCCAGCAGAAAAAAATGTAAGATAAAAAAATAATTGGAAGCAATACCAGCAAAAACTCCCCATTTCACATGTGAGCTGCACCAGGTGGACTATGCTATGGAAACAACAGATATAAGTAAGGAAGCTCAGCCAAACAGAAATAACCCCAAGTCAACATTAAATTGGTGGGAATATAACTTTTCACAACTTGATTTTTAATTTCTTACTGTGTTTTTTGTACAGTGTTCCTAACAGAAAAAGATGTAGGTGAAACTGTAAAACCAGTAATAATAATAGAAGGAGAGGAGCTCAGCCAAAAAGCAAGTTGTCCTTAAAAGGAGGTTAAATTCATAAATACAGACCATGTGTTAAGTGGTGAAACAAATTTAATACTTACTGAATAATGTCACTGATATAAAAATAGAGCATGTTGCCTCACACTTAATGGACCATATCAAATTCAGAAAAAAGTTACTAGAGACTTTTGCTGGTTCAAAATAGCCATGTGACACAGAACATTCACACTGCCCTGTGTCAGCAAACAATCAGCAAACCTAGGAAGTTTTTAGGGAAAAACTGAAAAGTTCAAGGTGCTGTAAATGTGTTTTTAATAGCAGGATGGCAATGAACTCAGTAAATTTGCTCTTCTCTCAAACCATGTGATATGTTCTACGTGGCAGAAAGGAGAAGCTGTACTTTCCTAGAAAGAACATAGAATCATAGAACAATTTGAGTTGGAAGGGACCTTAAAGATCATCTAGTTTCAACTCCCCTGCCATGGGCAGCAACACCTTCTATTAGACCAGGTTACTCAGAGCCCCATCCAAGCTGGCCTTAAAGGCTTCCATGGGTGGGGCATCCACAGCTTCTCTGGGCAACCTGTGTCAGTGCCTCACCTCCCTCACAGTAAAGAATTTCTTCTGTATTTATCTACCCTACTCTCTTTCAGTTTGAAGTATTACTCTCTCGGCCTATCTCTACAGGCCCCTGTAGTACCTTTAGGTTACTGGAAAGTGTTATAATGTCTATCCAGACCCTTCTGTTCTCCAGGCTGAACAGCCACAAGTCTCTCAGCATGTCTTCAGAGAAGAGGTGCTCCAGCTCTCTGGTTTGTGGGGCCATTTTTGTGGCCTCCTCTGGACTTGCTCCAACAGGTCCCTGCCTTTCTTATGTTGGGAGCACCTGAACTGTGCACAGTCCTGCAGGTAGGGGCCTACCAGAGCAGAGTAGAATCACCTCCCACAACCTGCTGACCACACTGTTTTTGACACAGTCCAGGACATATTTGGCTTTCTGAGCTGCAATTGCATGTTACCAGGTCATGTTGAGTTTTTTGTCCACCCCAAGTCCTATCCCCAGGACTAATCACAATCCATTCTGTGTCCAGCCTGTCTTTGTGCTTGGGATTTCCTCAACCCAGGTTCAGCACTTGGCTTTGCTGAACTTGAGGATGTTTGCATGTGCCCACCTCTCAAGTCTGTCCAGGTCCCTCTGGATGTCATGCCTTCCATCCAGGATGTTAATCGCATCACATATCTTGGTGTTATCAGCAAACTTGCTGAGGGTGCACTCAATCCCACTGTCCATACCGCCAACAAAGATGTTAAAAGGTGCCAGTCTTAATCCCAACCCCTGAAAAACCTCAGTCATCACTGCTCTCCACTTGGCCATCACAGAGCCCCTGTGACCTCAACTCTTTGAGCGCGACCATCCAGCCACTGAGTGGTCCATCCATTGAGTCAATATCTCTCTAGTTTAGAGTCATGTGGGACAGTGGCAAATGCTCTGCTCAGGTCCAAGTAGATGAGTCAGTTGCTCTTTCCTTATGCACCAATACCATAACCCCATCATAGAAGACCAACAAATTTGACAGGTACAATTCATCCTTTCCCACAGTTTACCCAATCCCATCCCAGGTCTGCATTATTGACTACAGGTCTAGAGCATGAAAGAAAACAGTCTGTTAATAATCCATTATTGGTTTTTAGAAGCTTCCGTGGAAGTTGTGTGACCAATGTCAGCATCTTCTTGCATTCTGCTTAGCCAGAGTGGATTAGATAATTCTTAGTCAAGAGGTGTATCCCTTGCAAACCAATGTCCATGCTGCTTTGCACAAAACCATATTCCTCTTAACTTATCTCTTCTCTGGCCAAAAATTGGATGATTTTCAGTGAAAAATGGGAAGCAGTTCCCACTTACTGACTTAATTTTAGAGGTATTCATAGGACATTATTAGGTAAAACTGCCACTCAGCTTTTCACAAAACATTGAAGATATTATTCAAGAGAGGTTGCAAACACACAGTATCTAAAATCCTCTTCTCTTTCTTCCCCAAGAAGGTGTTTAGGGAAAACCCTAACACACCAGAAAATGCTGCCTTTACAAATTCTGGTGTGGGGCCATGTAGGAAAGATTATTTAGGTGATGGGCAGCATAATAATCCACTGATAGCCTTCAGAGGTTACTCTACACAACTACTGAGGTTGCCTAAGGTGTGGCCACTCAGTATTTCTACTTAGAATCTCTACAAGAAATTCTGGGTGGCTTGGACTGGAAATCTTGCAGATTGTGAGTGATCATTCTCTGACTTCTAAGGAAAAACAAGGCTCCACATAAAATCATACAATATCCTGAGTTGAAAGAGAATCATAAGGATCCTCACAGGACAACCTGACCCTGACCCTGCTAGGGACAACCCCAAGAATCACCATGTGCCTGAGAGCACTGCCCAAATGTTTCTTGAACTCTATGAGGCTTGGTGTTGTGACAACTTCCCTGGGGAGCCTGTTTCAGTGCACAACCACCCTCTGGGGAAAACAAATAAATAAATAAATAATAAATCAAATGTGAATACTGTCATGTGTCAGAGGTATTGGAGACTCAGACTGTTCTAGTTCAGACCTCTCTAATAACTAATATTGCGCTGTGACTGCTAACACCAGTGTTAATAGGAGGTAAAGATAACATTACCTTGGTCCAAGGCTTTGAAAGGGATGGTGGAGGAATATCTGCTTGAACAATCAATGCAACTTGTGATGTATTTGGTGGAAGGAAGAAGGAATTGATAAACTTAACAGTGTCCTGCATTTGCTGTTTTAACTCTGTTCATTCATCATCTCTTCATTACCCTTTTGAAATGGTTTGTAAATCCTAGATATGCCTTCCCAAGGCTCAAAGCAGCTCTGAATTTTCAGCTGAGATATTTACTTGAAGAAGCACTAATACAAGTTGTAACCATTCATCCTGGTTCTGCGCCAGGTGACTTGGCGAATGCATGGAATTAGGCGGTTCTTTTCATCTAATTTGACGCCTTGCCAAGGTGGGTTATTTTTATTATTAACCTTCTGTCATGCCTGCAGTACNGAATATAATCTGACCAGCACTTTCCCTCTTAACAGTCAGGATTTATGTTTTATTTAAATAAAAAAATCAGCACAGGATGATCTCTAAACTAAAGAACTCCCTTGGCCCGTAGGAATTCAAAGTCCAAATATTCTTATTTCATAAGAACTCTCTCAGAAGTTGTATAAAGGGTGACTATTTTAAGAAGTATTAGTCAACTAATGCTAAATTAGGTATCATTAATTTTTAAAGTCTCTCTGCTGTTAACTTTTTGTCAAACAAAGTACCTGCTCTTCTAGAGTAGGACCTTTTCTGTCTTAAGTTACATTTAAAACACGGATTAAAATTTACGTGAGACAGTTTATTAACAAAAATATTAACTGAAAGAGGCTCTCAAAGTTCACAAATTAAAAAAGGGGAATTTATATAGGCTTCCATTGCTTCTATTTTTTGTGTGATTTTTTTCTAATATTTCTCTTCAAAAAAACCCAAAAAACAGTCTTAATGGGGAGTGGTTGCCTCACACACACATTTCCCACTCTCATATTCACTGCAAGATTCAGTCAACCCTTGTAACACCACTTGGCAAATGCAGTGACTGACATGATAGCAGATTAAGACCATTAATAAAATCTGCTGCACAACCAACCTTCCAATGAGAATGTGCCCTGTGGTAATGGGGAACTGTCAGTAGTAACTAAAAAGGAACAGCAAATCTACAAAAGGAAACTCATAACCATCTAACCTATGTAGCCTGCAGTAATGACCTAACTAAAATGATTTAACTAAATAATACAATATTTAGCTTTCCTCAGTGAGAATAGGAAAGCAGAAAGGGAGACATGCTAAGAATTTAATTTTAGGAAGCTTGCTCAAGGGAACATGAATGTTTGTTATTGCTGTTTATTCTTTATTCATAGAATTACCTTTGGGATGGGTAATTTTCCCTTTAACATTTTTACCATATCACACATCAAGCTATTCTATTTGGAGAGGGAAACAAATAAATATGGGGTAGGAATATAGACCTCCTTATTTTTCTATTTGTTTACTAACAGCATGGTCCTTTCAGGCTGTGTACACAGCCAGAACAGATATTTCACTTTCTATCAGGCAAATGGGAATGGAAAGATGGAACCAATGTGACATTAGTTTCTGTCAAGGGGCATTTAATGGACATCAGGCTAAAAAAAGTTTTAAGGAGAGATTTGAAAGAAGAAAGGAGGTTGAACTAGAGAAGAGGAAGCACAAAGGTTTATTTGTCATACAGTCGTTATTACATTAGCACTGGAAAGCCTGGACTACACAAGCTTGAGCAACCAAAATAAAATCAATGGGACCATTTGTATGAATTAAGCTTACATTATGTGGCATGGCTACTGTACACAGCTGTACATGCTTCATGTAAGTAATCTTCTACCTTGGTTTAAATTAATGTCTGAGGAATAAGGGATATTCAATCAATAGTAAAATGGAGATAATCTCAGTGGCTATTACCATGAAATACCAGAGCATATGGCAGTGGGAAAGAAGGAAAAGGAACTGCGACAAAACATTCTTTTTGATCCCAATTCTCAGCCATAAGACAACAGTGTTTTCCCATTGACCCCAGCAAGCATCAAATCAGGCTGAAGTGTGACTGAAGGATGAGAAGGAATGGGGGAGGGGTAAGTAAGCATCTTTCTCAGAATAATGTTGATGCCTGTAGCTGGG
Organism: Campylorhamphus procurvoides; assembly: GCA_013396655.1. NCBI lineage: Eukaryota > Metazoa > Chordata > Aves > Passeriformes > Dendrocolaptidae > Campylorhamphus > Campylorhamphus procurvoides. The sequence continues at coordinate 490,426 of WBMV01005072.1, forward strand.
ATTTTTTACCATCATTATTGTACCTGAGTCAGGCAAAGTGAAAGAACATAGGTAAAACGAGTATTTATTCACAATGATACTTTATCTCCAATTTCCTGTGATGAAGGACAGCTCTGTGACATGCAGAAAGATCCCTGCACAGAAGGTGTTAACCTTTTGCAGTGACCCAAAATGGGGAAATGACTAAGAAAGACAACAGAGCTTCTCAGAAATTATAAATGTCACTCTCTAAGGCACATAAAGAATCTCTTTATTTACCTTATTCTGCCTTCATGATCCATTTTAGCAGCGGGTGATACTGAATTTTTTGAAAAGCAAAGGACTCCAGGGAGAGAGATGTAACAGTAAGAAAAACTGCAGATAGGGTTGTGAGTCACATTTTCTGTTGGTTTAAATCACTGTCGTTCCAGCTACCTTCATCAAAGATACCCTGATTTACACAGGCTGAGGACCTCGTCCTGTATTTCCAGGAATTAACAGACAGTGGATGATTCAAAAATTTATACTATAGTTCTTATGTTGTAACTCTATTGTATTTTCTTAGGAGTAGGAGTATGGCTTTGTGTACAGTCTGTATGTTGATACATGGTTATCATTAATCGTCTTTTGGTACATGATACCTCTCATTAATAGATGAACTTCCCAGCTGTAAATGTCAAGATAAATTGATTGACCAGCTGGTACTTTGGAGATACAGTATTTCTCTAAAGTATTCAAAGCTTGTAGTGGGGGAAGGGATACATTTTGTTTTAACCAGGATTCAGCATTTCTTCATGCAAACAGGACTGATAACAGAACAAATCTGATTAACACGTCTACGTTATGGAGAGAAAAAAAAAAAAGGCATTTTCCTTTAATTGTAGATTTTGACTTGCAAAACATTTCCTCTCCTCCTCCCCCCAGCAGACATGCAGTAGATGTACCTTTGGTTCACTTTCCCATATTTGATGAAAAATGCATGATGCGGAGCGGCAGCGGGCAGCTGCCATCTGCCGGCTGTGCCCCGCCTGGAACCCGCCCGCCAAGGCAATGCCTGAGCGGGGAGAAGGGGCTGTGCGCCGACACCGATCCAGGCATCTCAGAGGTTACTACTGCAAATCAAAGTACGTTTGGAAAAACAGAACAATAAATCAAAATGAGCAGAATCTAATCTGGATACAGTCTTTAGGATACACCCCTATTCACACTGCAGTTCCCTGTCAGACTGACGGCAGTCTCAGTGATCCTGATCAAAGAACTTTGGTTTCTGAGCAGGAAAACAAAACTGAACCTGACACCATGTGCCCCAAGCAGGAATCCTTCTGAAAACTGTTTCTTCTTTTCATTTAGAAGCTGGGAGGAGAAGTGATGGGGGAAGGAGAGTGGCTGGATTTCTGAAATTCTTTGTGAATCAGCAGATAGTGCTTCTGGAGCTGAGAATGTTTCCTCTTGGACTGACTCCATCTCCTTTTTTGGTCTGCAAACCCTTGAGGTTAATGCTTGGGGTTGAAGAAGTTGAAGCACATGGTAGTGCTTTGAATATGAAAAGAGGAATTTGCACAATATGGGTGCATTAGTCATTTGCAGTTCACTAATTATCTGTTTTATGTTAATGCTAATGCGCCATGTAAGTAAAGTAAATTAACACGATAACATAAGAGAAGCAATTAATGGAATATATAACATTTGTAGCTTTAATAAAACCGATTTCATTCCACACATAGAGAAAGCGGCTATTTAGGTCTCTGAAATAAATGAAGAGCTTGCTGAAACCTTGCTGCTCTAAGTAACACCAAGGACAGACTCACATGACATAATATTGTTGCCATAGTAACAGGGATGTGCACCAGTGGAATCATGCCCATATATCATTAATTTAGTGCTCTGCTACACACAAAATAATACCTCTCCTAATTATATTGTGCCTTTGATTCTCATGAATGTAGCATCACTATTACCTAGAGTCAACAGTATGAAATTTGAGGCCCAATGGCTATCAGAACATATAACTTAACCAGAACATATGGCTTGTTCCATACACTGTCTTGGAAAGAAAAAAAAAAAAAAAAAGGAAAAAAAACCCCAAAGAAACCACATCTGCAAGTCTTCTATATCCACAAGTCTCCCCTAATTCTCCTATATATGCCACAGAGGAAGCTAATTGGATGTGTGCCATTTGGCAACATCCTTCTTTACAGTCTTCCTGAGGCTCTGTGATATCAGCCACTTCCCAAAGCCTGGAGGCTCAGCTTGATTTAGAACCGCATCTGGTGCTTTTGGGAAGCACGCTTGATATCAGCAATCACACTGCACACACACAACTTCCCGAATATCGCATCCATACCCAGAATACTCGTACCAGCAGCCAAAAAAGGGGAAGAAAAAAAAAACCAGCATAAAAAGCTGTGACTAAATTTACTGATGAAAAAATGCTGATGTTAGTGAAGTCACAGGATGATTTGAAACATTAGTAATGTTAATAAGTCACCTCAGAGGAAATCACCCTGCAGACTAATGTAAAGAAAGGCTGTTTTATGACACTGAGTGTTTCATTCAGGTGATGAATAGTTCCAGAGAATCCACGAGATTCAGGAGGTTGCAGTGTCCCAGGCTCCTCTCAATCCTGTTGCCTTACTTCTGTCACTCACTCTAATTCAGTCAGGTATTTCAGTGCATGTAGTGGAAACACACCATGTGGTCTTGCTGAAAGCAAGGGCACAACTCGTCTCCATCAACACGTTAGTGTGAAAATGCCTTCTGTATTTGGAATCACAGTGCTTTATTTTCCTATACCTTGATCCTGAAGCACATCACATTGCTTGCTTCTAAGTGGGTTTGCATGATCAGCTTGCTCATTTTGAATCTCAGCTTCCTTCTGATTTGAAGAAGGCTGGAGAACTGTGCTGAATGATGGGCTAATTTCACATCTCTTTTCACTGTATGGAAGGGAAATCTCCAAGAACCTGCATCTTCCCAATACCCTTTCTTACTCTTCTGTCTGGCTGACCTATTTTACAGAACAACAGTAGGGTGTATCTTTAGTGGAGCTATCTTCTGATATTCCCAAAAAAAGATGTATTTACATTGTGTTTGATTTTCTGCTTTTTCCACTATGGAAGGTGGAAGGATTTTCCCCTCACCCTTCACAAAAAAAAAAAAAATAAAAGAACAAAACACCAACTTGGAGGTGTGGTTAATATCGTTTTCTAATATTAATTCAGTTCTTAACCTCAGTTAACTGCCTGGTTCTCTTGAGGTGAGGACATAATAATCAGTGTGAACCTTGTATGTATTCAGCTTCTATTTTTAGCACATCTTAAATTCATACGGGATTTCTTTTTCCTGAAAAGTAATTTCTATGCAGTTTTCCTAGTGATTATACCGGTGGACATTTTCCTTCACATGATGATTACAGTCTTAACAAGGTTCAATACCTCCCATCATTTCACAGCACGGATTCCGAGGACCATACTGTCACCTAGTGGAACGCTGCTGCAGCCAGCTCAGCACCTATTAACCGGGCTCCCCTGGAGCTCAAGTCCCTGCTGCTCTGCTGTGTTCTGTATATGCAAAACCCCCTAAATAAATAAATAAATAAATAGATTCACAGACAAGCTGAAGAAAGTCAGTAGGCAAAGTCTGGGACTCTCTGTTGCTGTTGTTATCTCTAAGCAACCAAAAGCATCATTTCTCCAGTTCTGTTTGGAAAAATATGTTCTCTTACACAGGAATTCATGTCACTCCCAGCACTGTAAATAAGAGCTATATGCATGAATGGGTAGGAGTCTATCTCTAGATCACTAAATAACAATCCACTGCAGGCAAATGTTAAATTATATTTAATGTCATGTACTTCTCCTTTCAGTGCCTGCTTCCATTGCATGTGGTATAGAAACAGCATGTGACAGAGCTGAGTAACATGCTTTGCTTTCATCCTATTTTAAATTTGATTATCCCAGCTTTTATGTTACTGAGGCATAGCAGGCACCTGATTTATAATATGATATTAAAAAGGAAATTACTCCTACCAGTAGTCTTAAGTAGCACTTACTTCTAGCCTCTGCTTCTTTTGGACAGGAACCTTCTGACAGATCTGGGATTACAAGATGGATTTGCCTAAAATAACCTCTGATTTAATAAATCAGCAACAAGAAAATCATCAGCAAGATTAGGAGTTGGTGCTTCGGATCAGGCTGTCCAATACATGGCTAGATCCAGTGCTGTCAATGGGTATACTAGATTCCTTTGTCCAAGGATCTGGTTGCATATTTCTTGAGATGGATCTCAGTAACTTTTGGCAAGGGGAGAGCATAGAGACACACTGCACCTTTATTTTCAGAGCACAAATGCAGGGGTTGTACAAGAGTCTGCCCAGCTCTTAATAGAAGACAGATTTACTGTCTTTGATGCCCAAAGGGCACAGAAGAGTTGCATTATTCAATGTTCAGCAATGTTCCTGAAACACCCTAAAGTCTCCACAAAGTGCTCAGACAGGCTATAAGACTTCTAGTGCCCAACCTCTCATAAAGTATAGTCTGGGGACCACTTTTGCCTTCCTTAAAACCCTTTTATACCTTAAGGGTGGCACAGAGAAGCACCGTTATGACTGATTATCTGTTCTTTGTCAGCCTCTGCTGAGGTCCATTGGATGTGACCTGAAAAGCAGAGCACTGGGTCACTGTGTTTTCTGGAGTCTGGTAGGTGCAATTCCTGTACAGCAAACAAGAAATTCAGACACTGAGGAAGGACAAAATATTGCAAACAGAACAAAGCAGAATTTTATAGACTCTTTTTCATGTTTAAGAAATGTTTTATAAAGTAGTGATTAATAATGGTGTTTATTGCAACTGTTTAGGCAAATGTGTCAGAACTAAGCTCTTAAAAACAGCTCAGCCATATCATGGAGCAGCTAAACAGTCTATTTTTCCAGAAGAATGAAACTAGGTAGAATGAAGGAATACAAAGAGACAAGTTCCATAAACTTGAAAATTTTCAAATCATGCCATCTTGTTCAAGTTTCACCCTGGTCTGTTTAACAGCCAAAGTTTTCCTCTTTCTTTCAGTATGCACCAAGACTCTCACTAGAGATCACTAGGTAAAGATACCTTTTATTTTAGAGTCCAAAATAGCTTCCACATTTTATGTATCAGAACACTAAATTTAGAAGACATAAGGAGTTAGAAGTGGCTTTCTGCCACCTTCTTGTAACATCATGACTATCTAGGGGCAGTAGTTGTGGGTGAATGGAGAGAGTGTGTGTTCCCTGCGCATTTTGTCACTGGACAGAAACCAAGTGTTATCACCTGCACTGCTGCTAACTAGGTAACATTTCCATCCAGGGAACCCTCAGAGAAATCCTGGAAGTGCCTGGAAGAGAGATTCTCCAAGTGAACTTCAGAGCAGACACTGGAGGACATCATCATCCACTTGCAAATATTTCTGTCAACAGAAAGAAAAGCTCTATTTTTCAAATTGCATACCCTCTACAAATTACTCCCTCAACTGTAATTAGGAACATGCCCCCAAGTATAAATAAAGCACACTGTAAAAAGAAGAATTTCACTCTGACATTTGACTTTGTGAGAGGTTGATTAGGTTTCTTTGTGCTTTAACTAAAAAATTGGATCCACACTGAGTCACTGTAACAAATTAGCCACTGAGACCTGAAGGTTTCCTATCATAACCAGCTGAATTATACCATCATATGCATGTGCATAGCTCCATATGAAAATTAATTGTGTATCTCACACAACATAGTGTAGATAATTTTATTTCACTCTACCTTTATCCATCATACACAAAAAAAAAAAATCTTTTAATTGCCATTTAAAACTGAGTGCCAATGTCTCAGGACTAGTTGTGCTTTTCTGCTTGGTTGTGAAACAGGATGGTGCTGCATGAATGCCTCATAATGGCTGTGGTTCTCAAATATTCTTTTTAGGCTAGTTCCAGTATCCTGTAAAATCAGTGGAAGTCCTTCCTTTGATTTCAGTGGGAGTTGGAGGCAATCTGTAATTTATAAATTACAAAAGCAGCTGGAATTTGAGACAAGCCCTCAGATTCCAATCTACAGACATCTAGGATAACTTACAACTACAGTATCTGAGGGAGGGTAACATGGGGTTTTATAGCATATCCCCTAGGAACTTACAGTGAATTATTGAAATAAGACATATGGTTTTGAACAGCATTACATTCAGCATTTCATATTCTGAACATTTCTGAGTTTCAAATAAAACAGTATGACATTAAACAGACATGATGTCTTTCACCAAAGGGTCTTACAATGCTTTAGAAGCACCAATTAAGCTGGCAAGGTATTTAAGTGGTGCTACAGATGGTCACTAAGGCACAAAGACATTTCCAAGGTCACTCAATAAATCAGTGACAGCAACAGAGGTAAACCCCAGGCATCCCTCTTTCTCCACTGCAGCCACATGCAGGGCCAGCCTGTGCCTCTGCTCTGTGGCCTCACTGTCCCACACATTTATTTTTTTTAAATTTATTGGAGGTTTTTATGAGTGTTGGATATTTGGTTATATGAATCAGGCAAGCTGATCTGCTGATGTAAATTGGCTGGATTTGACTGACTCCTGTGCACTGCATCATGTGCAAGAGCAGCATTTGCATTTAGCTTTGATACAGAATGACAGTTTGATGCAGTTGGCCACCGTCATCCTTGGATCCTGCAGGTCTGATTTAAAAGACACTGTCATTGATTTCATCAGAGCTATGACAGTCGAAACCAGCTGAAAATCTGACCCAGAAATCTCCTAAAATCTTTGAAAAACATAGAAGGAGCTAGAATTTGATACAACAGGAATGACTGATGTATCACAAATCATAGTTGGGCGCTTTATACATTCAACAGGCTATTTAACTATTTAACTGCAGCTAAAGATTTAGTATGCAAATACACACACAAAAAATACTGCTGCCTTTATTTTGATGTAAATACATGAATAAACAGAAATTGCGACTCATTGACCTCAAAGAAACCAGGAGTAAATGACTATTTGATACTAAATGTTCCCTTTTGAACAGTGAAAGAACACTGAAACCATTCTCACAATGCCCTGCTATGAGACAATTTTCATTATCCAGAATAAATGTTTAGTTTAGATGAGTAGAGAACATTTGCAAGAACGAAACTGAGGCTGAGTTGATGACCTTGCCTCTGGCTAGCAGAGTTTAGACTTAAACATTCCTCAAATCCCCATCCCATATTCATTCCTCCGGAGCTCAGGCTCCTAATTTAGGAGGCATGTATTTAGCGACACACTGTCAAAACAAGTAATCATTTTTCAGGAAGAGATAATGTGACCGGAATTTACAAGCACCAGAACCTCTGCCATGTTTGATCAAGAGCACAAAACTCTGTCTGACTCCTACTGCCAGATTCCCTCAAACTTGGAACTTTTCCACTAAGTATGATCACATGGCCCAGCAAGTCACCATTTCCTAGGTCAGTCTGTCTGAGGCGCTGACTAAACCCTCGCCCATCTTCCACTTACCAAGAAGAAAGAGAATGTCGTTCTCAGGGGTTTTTTGGTTTGTTTGTTTGGTTGGTTTTGTTTTGTTTTTTAAAAAAATTACCCAGAAATACAAGTTTGCCTTTAAAATCAAACTAAAAAACATATAGATTGCTATTAAAAAGATAAATACTGAGTAAAGATTATGGTCTTTCACATAAGCTATAAAAATACCTTTTGTTTCTGAGTCATGACCAGTGTGCAAAATTTGGCCATATTCTGAAGGGTAAGAGAATGTCTGGATGATAACCAAATGTTATCTCATTCTCTGACTATTTTAAAATATTCATTAACTTGAACCCAAGCTTGTAAAATGGAATAATTATTTTAGTACCTTTATCATCATTTATAGCATAGCAATTGCATGCTAATGAGCAAGAAATAGCCTCATTGCTGTAAAATACCTGAGAAAAACTACAGTAAGTTGGAACTGACTCATTTCAATGAAATCATGTAAGACAGACTGGAATAAACCAGACGGCATGTGATGGTTATATGAAAAACATTCCCTTGCTGAAGATTTATATTCTATTAAAGTCATAGTTATGTTCTCAGCCCCTCGTTCAAATAAAAAAGGGTGAGTTCTTCCACTCCAAAGCCCCTTGACCTCATTAAGATAGGAAGTTTTTTCATGTTAGAAAAACCATAAATATCTTGTAACTAATCTGCTGCTAAGTGCATCTGAGCTTCTATCATCTATAGCTGTAACTATAGATGTAATAGACTGCAACTAAATCCAGGAGTACATGTAGGGTTAAAAATGAAGAGGTCATTCACCAGAATAGAATCATTCTTATACTTATTACCGTTTAAGTGGAAATGCATTGCCACATTTGTAGACATGGTATGTGTTCCCAGGATGGATGTTTTCTGAAACCAAACACTCCTTTTAATTTTTACTGTTAATTCATATTGTTGATTCTAGATGCTGTGGGAAAGGAATTCTTGCAGTGATTTAAGCAAGCACCCAGCACCCATGTAAACATTGATTCTCCTACAAAGGCCAATGTTATTTTTTTACAAACATTTTCATCTCTTTTATGTTCCTTGGTGTGAGGTTATTCAGTCCCATATGATTTTTCCCATTTCCTCTCAGGACGAAGTCCCTTGTTTTTTGCAGTCAGCAGTTTCGTTTGATTTGTAGGACAAATGCTCTTAGCATTTAGGGTATCATTCTTGGATTTACATTTCACAAAATACACACTGAAGTAGGCTTATTTCATTGTCTCTGGTACAGAATTTCCCGCAATCCTAAAGGACATAATCTACTGGAGCCCCAAAACTCCACACTTGAAATTCTATCTGGAGATTTGATCTGCAAGAACTGGTTGAACAAGGAGATAATTTATTTGAATAATTAAGGAAATCTCTCCGTTTAAATCCCAGAAACTGAACTGAAAGGCTCAGAAAGGATTCCGCATATGCTTAGGATTCTGCATATTAGCATGGGAGAAATAAAAGGTTTGAAGATTAATTTTGTTATTTGTAAGATATATGTTCTTCTGTAGGATGACCATCACTTTAAAAGGGAAGAAGGTTTCTGCTGGGTTCTCAAGTTGTATTTTTGATTTTTTTCTTTTGATAGACATCAACAGCTTTTCAAAATCAAGGGAAGTTGAGAAAAATCATGAACACTGAGAACTGATGAAAGGTTTTAAATAATAATTATTCTGTGTATAATGTCAGTCCTGAACTTGTTTGCTTTCAGGTTAGTCAAACAAGGGAGTAATAAATGACAACTAATCCATGGCTGTAATGCGAACCGTGACCAACTGTGTTTGAAGTACCTCACTATGTACAACTTGATACCAGGGATTTTTCGCTATGTCATGATAAATGTGATCCTTGTTTACCATCCCTGTTGCCTTTCACTCTATATTGACTTCACTCCCCTGGAAGTAAATTTTGCATTTGGCACATGGATAATAATGAATGGTCATTAAATCTTAATTATCATCTGAATCTTAATTATCATCTGTTTATAATAAACACTTTGGGACAAGACAGTGCCTACAGATCAGGATGTGCCAATATTTCAAGTCTGAAGACTTGGCTAAGATGAACAAGTGGTGCTAGGTACTGCTTAGGAAATCACTACAACAAAGCAAGTGTAAGTCTTTATAAAGCACAGTTGGGCAGGGAAAGGGCATGGAAAGGGCACAGAAAGGGATGGGGAAGGGCAGGGAAGGGGAGGGGAGAGGAGGGAAGCGAAGGCAATGAGAAAAGAAAAAGGAAAAACATGGTGGAAGGGAAATTTGTAGTTCAGTGTTTAGTAAAAAGGAAGGGACAAAGAAGAAGAGACCACAGTGTGGAGAAGAGACATATTTATAAGTGATTCATGAGGTCCTGAAGGTCTCTCCATCTATTCTTCAAAAGCTTAAAGAAAATTCAGAGCACTAAGGCAAAAAAATTCTTTGAAGTGTTTCATTGCTCTAAGCAAAAGTTATGAATGACTGGTTTGGAAATGGTGCTTGTTACTAGTGGAGAATTAGGAGACAATGAGCACTTGCCAAAGATGTCTGTCAAAAAGGTGAATGAGCAGACTCAGACTGAAGACTAGGCCTTATGTCCTCACTTGTCAATATCCATACTCTTTATGTCCAAGGTAGATCTAGTTATATGAATTCCATCCAAGGTGCTTGCTGCATGTGAGCCAAGCATGTGGGGCCCCAGTACAGCAGTCAGTCAAGTGCCCAGAGGCAAGGGGAACTCTGCCAGGGCTGGAATAGTATAGACTGTCCATTTATGTGTCATCTGAGTCTTAGCACTGATAATTAAAATTAATAGGATCTGAGTAATCCCTCTGTACTTCTTCCCAATTCCAAACCTCAATTCCCTCCCACTGTTAAATGTTTATAATTTTATAAATTTATAAAGCACATTCCTTCTTTTTTTTTTAATTTTAATACATTGAGACTGGATTTTTTAAATTGGTCCTACCACAGCTGATGTATCTTCAAAGATGTCTAAATAAATCTATACTTCTGTTGCCACCCACAAGTCCCCAAGGTCTCAGCTGCACCACAAGACTCATGATCATGAGTTGGGTTATATCTTCTATAATCACATTCCTGGAAAGAGGGACAAGTGAAGGCTCAGCCCTCGAAAGTTCTAGTTCACCGCCCACCCAGGTCCTCAGTGGTGAAGAACAACCATTGGGTGTAGAGGGCCTCAGCCAATGAGTTCTTCGTACAGTTCTGTATAAAACTTTACATTTCTATACTAAATCCTCTAAGAAATACAAGGAAACTGAATATCGATACAACAAGAAAAGACCATTTCTTCTCATAGGAGCATCAGCCTCACTTGCAGCCCTTTCCCAGGAAATCACCAAGAGTAGGTGATCACATAACATCCAAGAAACATGATGCCTGCGAGACAGAGTCCAGAGCTATGACAGATAAAGGTTATAACAAACCTCTGGCATAAAGCTTATTAAATCTTTCAGAATTTATATTATCGTTCTGTATTGTAAATGGGGATATTCTTGGGAACTCTATAAATACCCACGTACCTTTTAATCTTACAAAGTCTTCAGCCTTAAAAGCACTCTTTGCAAGAAACTTTAATATTTACATGCTATGTGCAACAACCTATTTCTTTTTATCTGTTTTGAATTTACCATCTTTTAATTTCATAAAAGTCCCCATATTCTTGTGTTATGAGACAGGCAGAACAGATGCTCCTGATCTACCTCCTCTATACGTTCTATTATTTTGCATTTTTTTATCGCATTCCCTTATTCGTCTTTTTTATCCCAGTGCTTTCAATTTCTGTTATGAGTTTCTCCACTGCTTTATTCATTGTATGAATGAAGATGAAAAATGAAACAATTTGAAAATACTTAAATCAGATAAAATGGCCAAAGCTTACAAAAAAATAAACTTATAAACATTTGTGTTTGTGGTTTTTTTTTTTTAAAAAACTGCCTCTCCAATGAGCCTAAGGATAGAAAATATTAGCAACAAAATATTTTGTTTTAGGGAAAGAACTGAGAATTAACAGCTTAAAAAATGAATATTGTTGTTATTATAAATATAAATACAGATAAATATACAAACCCACTTACAGAGATCTAAATATATAAATGTACACATGTCCATACAATACCTGGGTGTATTATGAGTTTATGGCCCTGGGTCAATGAAATGGTTGAATTATAATTGTGGGTACAAAGATTTGCAAGTTCATGACATACTTCAGCATGTTCTGGACACCGACATTTATTTGACAGACTGTTTTAATAGAATATTTTATAGAATAAAAATTAATATGACAGAATTCTAGTTAAAATACAATGTTCATGGTGTCATAGAGCAAGCACCACAGTGCATATAAACCTGTTCTGTTAGTAGGAATATTAAGGATGGGCCTTACACCAGCTGCTGAACTCCATCTTGCAAATAATAAAAATAAGCAACTTTACTCAAATGCATTTATCTGGGCTATGTTAGCTTTCTCATCTTTAATCTAGGCCTCTGCTTCATTTGATTTATTGCAATCATTTCTCTCTTAAATCACAGCCAGAGACACCTTTTTGAGCTGAAATAGATAAATATTCTGCTTTCCTACAAGTAACCCCATATATTTATTTATTTTCTTACTCTGCCATTGTCCTTTTACATTATAAATGACAGTGAATGCACTGTGTTTGAACAGTAAAACTGTAATTCAGTCCAGAATTTCAGCTTCCATATGAAACATGGATTATAATATGGTTTACAACACAATCCTTGGCCGCATTAGTGTCTTAAATCACCACCAGCTTCCATCTGTCTGTATTTGATCAACACACACAGAAAATGAGAGCCAAGATATAACAAGCATTTGCTGAAAGTTTTTATGAACATGTCCAGTTTATTTTACACTTCAAATAGATAGAAGCAAAACCAGGAGTGAGAAATGTAATATCACATGATTTAATCTCAGTTCCCATCACTGTAAAGCAGCACACTGTGTCAGACTGCACCAGGTTTGTATTTACTGAAGCAGAAATGAGCTCAGGACCCACTGTGAGTGCACAGCCTGGCATTGGTCCTGGTTGTTCCACACAACCCTGTGGGAGTTCGGGAGGAGGAAAGTTCCCTTAAAGGAGACAAGGGAAGGCCATATTGGCATTTACTCACCATCTTGTTTAAACCAAAGGACGGATCAATGGTTTCTGCTGTCTCTGCTCACTTATGAGTCATTTGGGCATTCCCCCCTTGACCTGGGCATCAATACTCATGGAACCTGCTGAAGTCAGGGCATCATTTCCCAGAGAAGGAAAAATCTCTTCAATCTTGCTCTGCCCACCTGCGCCACAATCAGCACAGTTGGATTAGTCAGCAGTATCTATCCAGCATCTGCACTGCAATAACTTTGACTGGGAAAAGACAAACATAATCTTTCCAGGCCCAATGGCAGTGGAGATAGATTCAATTACTTAAAACTGCTAACAAAGAATAGTGGAAAACTGATACCTTTCTGTACTGCAATGGCACATCCTTGACATATAATGTCCTGCTTTCAGCTGGTTTAATGTAATGCACACTGAGTTCAGTCCATGATTATAGAACAGCTAAGAAGAGAGAGTACTGAAAGGGAAATAAAAAGTCAATAATATATTAATTCTGAAGATTTCCAAATGATACCCGAACATTTTTCTTTCCATTACAGAACAGAAAGCAGAATTTTGGCAATTTTTAAGTCAAGCAGCTGCATAAATTTCATTCTCCACTTAAACAACTGAAAACAGTTTGTTTCATTTTGTTTATAAATATTACAACAGGATATTTTTACTTTTGAAAGTTCTTCAAAATGGCATATACCCTAAAAATGAACTCTTCTGAAGTTTCAGTTTGTTGGGGGGTTTTTGTTTTTTGGTTTTTTTTTAAATGCTGAAAAAATCAAGTCTTGCTTCTAGAGACAGGAAGTCTGATTCATTCCTTACAGGCAACAATGGTCATGTTATCGAAATCAAATACAGAGTTTCAAATACACCTTTCATCTTGTCAACTTTGATGGATTTGAATTCTTGAAATTATACCAAGCCTATCCACTGTTCTTATAAGGCCAACTACTTCTACTTGTGCAAGGAAATAGTGTATGCACATCCTGCAAAGATCAGTTTTCTCTCAAAGCCAGATTCTGTCAAGAACTGTTTGGATGATACTCTCAGCAACATGGTGTGACTCTTGGGGGTGGTCCTGTGCAGGGCTAAGGTTGGACTCGATGATCCTTGTGGGTCCCTTCCAACTCAGCATATTCTGTGATTATGTTGTTCTGTGGTTCTATGAATATATTTCAGTACAGGAGAAGTTAAAGGTAGGCAGAGGTGTCCTAGCTTGCAGATTTGGGAACAGAAAATTCAAGAGCTATTTGGATTCAGTGACAAGGGACTTGCCAGCTGTGACAGCAGAGCAGGAAGCCTTTTTTTTTTTCGCATATATGACATAACAAAGAAAACTTGACTCTAAGGAGCCAGTACTTGTGTAGCCATTGCAGATGATCTTTCTTTTCACATGAACATCCTGCAGTGAAATTCCTCCATAGCAAGGAGTTAATTCTAATTTAACTAATCCACTCCCTTCTCCAGATACTCAGCAGAAGAAATATCTGAAAGCCTGATGGAAACTCCGGATCTGAGACAAAGCCCAATAATGTCAGGAGGTCGCTGCCCCAAAACAGAATGAAACACCTATTCTGTAGCATTTTCACAATAAGAGTTTGCTCAGTTGGTATCAACAGATCAAGACAAGTATCTAAACATTTATCACATGCAACTCCACCTAGCCTGGTTGCATAATGTGTCTGTGCTACATAAAGTCAATGCTAAAGCCTGCGAAGATATACAAATTCAGGTTTCTGATAACTCTGAGCTAAAACAGCTGGCAACTGTTATAATAAAACCTGACAAGTTGTCACTCTGCCTACAATGATGAGAGAAAAACTGTGGTATTATGCAAGGACCTGTCCAAATGCAAGGAAATAAATATTGATACCACACGTTTACAAGGTTGCAATGAAGACTGACTTGGTAATTAATAGAAATTTCTCAATTGAACAAATTGTATCATTTTGAGCTTTGTCAGCTGTAAAAATTCCTTCGAGGGACATTTTTGACAATGAATTTTAGTGTTTTCTGTAAGTAGCACAGCTGGGTACACAGAAAACCAGCACAAGAGCTGGCTTGTAAGAGCTGGCTGCTTCTAACGCCCTGCTCCCTCTTGACCAGGCAGACAGATGACCATTAGGGATGAGCGACTCCATGCCTATCCCACTCCTGGTCTCTCTGTCTGCTGACATTGCCAGAGGGTCGTTTTCAGATGGAGACAAGAGTGCATCACAAATGCATAAACATGTCAAAATGAGACTGTTTAAAACTCTGTTTTATTACACTGGAGCTTGCAGCAGTGATCAGGAATGAGCGATGAGTCTGGCTTTCGGGTTTGAGGATGGCCAAGTTTTCATTAAGTTACATCATTTTTGGCCTTGACCATTTGCTTTTATGTTTTTTAACTTTTTTGCTGGCACAGGTCTTATTGATCCCCATCCAACTACCCATCTCAAAATAGGTTTACCTCATGGTTTTCAAGAGAGGTTTTATTAGCATTGTCTAGTGGTGTGAGAAAAGCTCAAAAAGCCCAGTTTAGCTTTTAGTCAGAAAATGCCACACCACTGATGTATTAAAAACTGCTGCAGTAAGTCAGTGGAACAAAACTGGGAGGAAAATTAGAAATAATAGTGATAAAAATAAGAAATGAAAGAGTAGATTCTTCCATTATTAATAGAACATGGAGCTTTTCACTATTAATATAAATTCAGTTCAGCTACCTTTGCATTCTGGACCTTCTTATTCTGCACATGTAACTGTTTTTCATTATTAGCTTTTCCATCAAGTCTTTATATAAATGTTTTCTGTCATGGACCCATCTTACTCTGTATCCTATATGAAACACTTGATCATTCTAGGTGCTGAATGGATAATGAAGTCATCCATTACAGGCTTCTGATCTACTCTGTCATAGAGTTACTCAGTTTATTTAGCAGATAAGTGGCTCACAGATACATGCACACTCTTGCAGTCCTTCCAGTAGGAGATACAGTCCTGGCTGACTTTATTTTTGATGATAAACTTCACAAGCCACATTCCTGTAGGTGCCTTTGCATGCTGCTTGCAGGCTGCACCTGCTACCTGCCAGCTGAGGCAAAGAATTGCACAGACACTCCAGGAATCACTTCCCAGTACAGAAACCTGTGTATTCCCCCAGGCTGGAGGGCAATGCTTCCCAGGGAGTTTGGAATTAAGGGTCCTACTCTGCCAATCTCTTTGCAAGGTATTTTTCCAGAGTGCTATGCCCATAAAGCTTTCCCCTGGTCCTTGTCTGGATCCTATTTAAGCTAATAGCTGGAAATTTTGTTTTGTAATAGAGGTGAGCCTGTTACTCTCCAGAGACCTTAAAAACTACATATTCTATGTTACATATCCAGAAAGAGAGTCCAACTATAGAGCCAAATTCAAAAAAACATGTTCCTGTAATCCTATAAAATACTCCCCGTCCACTGACATAAGCAGTTTAATGCTTAATGTCAAAACAAAACTGAATGGACCTATTTTCACACAGGAGTGTCAATAATATCTATTTAGAAGTTTTTTATTCTGTGGAAAGTTTTAACTACAATAATGGCCAAAAATTCAGATTAAAAAACCCCACAACAAACAAACAAACAAAACAGAAATTAAGGAGCCTCCCAGAAGAAGGAAAATCCAGTTATCATTTTGTTCTAGTTTCAAATTCACAATTAAAACCCAAGGGATTCCTATGTGGCATAAAATTCTCCACAATGTCTTAATGCAGGATGATGTATCATTGTGTTTTAACTAGTTTCAAGCATTTAGAATAGCTGACAAATTCAAAGAGCTCCATAACAGAAACAGTTCCTCTCACTGTAAGTTGAACAGATGATTGAAGAGCACAAGCAAATGCATTTAGAGTTTCAATTCATGTTCAGAGAAACACTTAAGTACGTGCTTAGCTTTCAGTAGGGCCAAGCATGACTGTTAAGTTAAATGTGGTTAATATGCTTTCCTGAGCAGAGATAATTTTCTGCATCAGGTTGTTAATGAACAAATGGTAAGTGAGACTTTTTTTTCCCCTACACATACAAATGTATCACAGTAATTTCCAACCAGCAAGTAATAAAACTATATTGCGAGGAATACCTTGCTAAGAAAACCTACTATGTTATATAAAAATAACAGATTGTTCTGCATTTGATTTCTCCAAATGATCTCATTTAAATGTAAATTTTAACTAAGTTATGCTTCCCTTGGTGGTATTACTGTTTAAACTAATTGCTGGCTGTTAGAACTCAAAATCATGTGTATGCAGCTGTGAATAATAAATTTCTATCATCTCACTAAAGAGATCAGGTTTTTCTCTCTTGATATCTCTTTGTCTTAGTAGTATTATCAGAACTAGTTTTTACACCACATGAAGTTCAGGAAAGGTAACTTAAGAAATCTTAAAATAGATTTTCTAAGAAATAGGTAGATCTCTTCTGAGGGCAAGCATCTGTAAGCTTGCACAGTTTTACCTAGAAGTCACAGTAAGATCATTTACATCTCTGAGCACAAAATGACCTCTTCCAAAACAGTAGGATCATTTACATCACTGAGCACAAAATGACCTCTTCCAAATCTTTTCTGCCTTGCTTTTAGTTTCTTTTTTTTTTTCCTCTTATCAGAGCAGTTTGATTTTTGGCAGAATTCACAATTGAGTAGAATCAACCGGACAGATTATGAATAAATGGTATTATTATGTTATATCTCATGACAGTAATTTGTTTTCTAACAGATTCCCTCGGACTTGTACTTGGGAATTCTGCACGCTCATGGCTTTGATCAGATCCAGAGGTCTGCTTGTGCCTTACAGGGGTGACCATGTGCAAAGATCAAGATTTGCCCCAGATGAATACAAATGCAAACACACTCCCTTCCAAGGCTTTGCAGAACTGTCCCCAACATTTAACTTGCTTGGGAAAGCAAGACAGCAGTTTGTGACTGCCGCTTGTGCCTCNTCCTCTCCTCTCCTTTCTCCTTCTGCAGCCATCCCTATGATCAGATGAGCATGGCCTCAACCCAATATCAGACCCCGAGTCACCTGGGTCACGCCAGAGTCACACATACCAATGCATGAGAATAGCTGGATGCCCAGTGTGCTGCAAAAGGGGAAAGCATGAACACATGTGGTGCAAACTGTTTCCCGCAGGCAGTCTGAATGGACTGGGCAGAGATGGGGCTAAGCATGTTGAAAAAATGGGAGAATAGCACACTGATTTGCCCCCAACAGATAGTAGCATCTACTATCTGTAGATGTAGATATCAAGTATGTAGACTTGACTGAATGGGGTGTATATTTGTAAAAGCAGTTTGGATCTACTCTTGCCATCCAAAGTTCAGGCCTTCCGCCCATACTTACCTTTCTATATGCCAAAAGCTCGCTGCCGCCAAAGCTGACCTTAGAAGCTCTCCCAAACATGTGAGTTGTTTCCCCATAGTCTGCCTTCCAGTCCTTTCCTTTTTTTTTGTGCATCTGAAATCCGCCTTAATCTTTAGTTCTCCAAGTTTACAAATCTTCTTGGTTCTGATATTTGGCTCTTCTGCCCTCTTTTTTCTCTTCTGCTTTTAAGTAATAGAGCAGAAAGGAGAAGCTGTTGGTCCATCACTAATTTCTAAAAGGTTTTTAAGGTTGGACAGGGGAAAAAATAATCACAATGTACAAATGATTTGTTCTAGAAATGATGCATTCAGGAAGTGCCAGGTCATATAATCTCTTCCAAATTTACTTTTCTCCAAGGGTGACCTTGGAGAATTTTCATTCTGTGTTGTGATAATGTATTTGCAAAATGCTGAAAAAAAGTCCTCTAAGTGTAAAATTCAATCTTGTGTGGTGCTTAGATAGTATGGTCACAAAAACCCCAAACCAACTGAAACCTCTCCCTTCAAAAAAAACAAACAAACAAACAAATAAACAAAAACACCAGAAAAAAATGCAGACAAATAAAACTTCAATGACAGTACAAAGAGAAGACAACATGTGAATTCCAACTACTTCTGAGAAATAGGAGATGTTCCAAAAAACCTTGTTACTTTACAAATGAGGTAACCTGACTGGAACCCAATGTATAGTTTACATGCACTGCTTAAAAGTCAAATTACTGGTCTTGTTTTATGAATCTCTTGTCAGCAAAGCTGAAATATTTTGCTTTGTCCAGTTTCCATTTTTCTGCCAATGCTACAAAGTAAATTAATTCATTCATCCTGCTGTCACTTTGTTTTAAATTCAGTTTTCAAATATCCATTTAACTTAAAATACGAACAGAAGATGTTAAGTTTTGCCCCAAGGTGGGAGCTTTAACGATTTAGGGAACCAGCAACTGGGCAGAATCTTTCAGCTTTGATTACTGCTTAAAATCTAATCAAAGTGTAGCCTCTCAGGGGCTGGCTATGAAATTCATTGACAGCTTGCACCTCGTTTCTTGAACAGGAAAACCCCTTTGTAACTGGCACTTTCTGTGTGACAACTTGGCAATCCAAGCAAAAAAAGTTAAGATTTAAGAAGCTTGGAAATTTAATCTTTTTCCAAGTGTTTCAGAGGGTGCAAGGTCCTTCTGCTGCTGAAGGTGACAAGGAGTGCTCCCAAGGTGGAATTGCTGGGACTCCTTCTACTTTCCACGTGGGTTTATGTTCACAGATTAAAGCCTAACTTTAACTTTTCCTGGCACTTACTCTGTGACTGCTAGCAACAATACTGTCTTTGCTTTATTTCTGTAGCTCATTAGCTGATGTTGGGTGTGTTTTAAGGCTCCTGCACATAGCGCTAGGAAAACATTATTAACATGTCATAAATAAATGGATCCTCCCTCCAAAGGTGTAAGCTTTATGGTTGCCAAACCTAACAAATATATACTTAACATACCCGTCGATAGTCAAATTACATTGTAATAGTCACCAAGTCCCCAAATAGCATGAACAAACTGAAAGTACTGCACCATTTTTATATAAGTGCATGATCCCCGACATTTAGAGAAAGAAAGGAAAGTGTTTTACAGTAGCACTAGGAAAATGTTGATTTCTCATACTGCTACTGAAACATAAACTGTGATCATTGTAGACAATAAAGTTATGTTTTATTTAAAGAACGATTCTATGCTCAAAATAAATTGGAACACTTCAATAACCATACATTTTGTTCTGTTTCTAGTCTCGTAAAACAAATGGAAATTACATGAAAGTATGTCCCAAAAATATAATGATAGTTTGGA
This sequence comes from Campylorhamphus procurvoides, assembly GCA_013396655.1. Lineage (NCBI taxonomy): Eukaryota > Metazoa > Chordata > Aves > Passeriformes > Dendrocolaptidae > Campylorhamphus > Campylorhamphus procurvoides. The sequence continues at coordinate 510,246 of WBMV01005072.1, forward strand.
AATGAATCAGGGAACACAAAACTATGATTCTGACAACAGCCATTATATTTTCCACATTGCACAATGTAGTTGCAACATAACTTATTTTACTCACTTTAAATCAGGGTTAAGGCAGCTTAGACTGAAATTCTATTAATGCTAACTTAAAAGATACCCAATGAATCTTCAGTAGACTTGGGACAATCTTAAAAGGGATTTTTGTTTCATTTTTTTCTTGTTCTTTGGAAGTAAAATTACGTAATTCGGACAAAAATATGAGCTTTCTCTTTGTCAAAGGAGACAGATAGCATTTTTCACTTTGTGATATTGTCTTCGTTGAATAAGATTTATCAGGAGAGTCAGCAATTGTTACATTATAAAATCAGAAAGAAATAATGTAGAAAATGTCTTGAACACCATAAAGCAGGATCTGTAGTGTGGAAACAGTAAACCTCAGCCCTTCTTTTGGAGAATTGTTTGAACACTCTCCATAAATTCTAGTTGAATATCTTATTATTTGCTTTCATGGATTGCCTATGCAGCTATGGAACATTAGTCAAATTGAACCAATATAGATATATCATTTTGTACTATTGAAGGCAATTTTCTTTAATTAGCATAATAAGAGGGAAATTACATATCTTAGTAAGGGCCACTTGTGTCATTTCCCTGTGTATGCAGGTCTTTCCAGCTGATTGTTTTCAATCAACCCAGAAGGCACTGTGAGCAAAGCTGCTGCAGTGGAGCAGCCTTACTTCCAACACAATTCATTTCAAACATGACATTTGCAAACATGGTTTCTGAGATCCAGACCACATGAAACGATTTCATTTCACTGTTTCAAAAAGTTTGCGGTCTATCTGTTCACTTAGAGTCATCATGGAAAGACTTATTCAATGACTACATGTTTTTAGTGGTTTGGATTTTTTTCCCCTTTTCCGTCTTGTGAGAGAAGATGAAAGAGGAACCTAATTACTCTAGGATTAAACTTCTTTATATGAAGGACACTTTGCTGTGACTTTGAACATTAATATCACTGGAAAACACAGAGACAGTAATTCTCATTTAGCATGCAGGTTCAGATGATGCAATGCACTGAATGAAAGGATGTAAAACTATAATTATATATATACATATATGGCTTGTCAGAAAGTAAAAAGAATGCTATAATAGCTGCTAATTAACTTTTACAGCATAAGTAAAGTTGGTTGGGTACTTTGAATTATGAGAAGGTGAAAAGCCATGCTGCTTCTGGACTATGAAAAGTAGAGATATGAGCACTTTTGTCCGCAGAAATATCCCTAAAAAACAGATAAACTTGTGTTTGAAACTCGGTATGTCAGTAATGACTAGTGATCCTGTTCTTTGGTGCACTGTAAAAGATCTGGTTGTCAAAGAACACAGGGCAAATAGCAGCAATGGAGGCATAGCTCTGAACTTTTCAAAAATACATTGTCATATATGCACATTAAAAGTAAGGCTGAGGATCTGCCACTGAAAATGCCTTGTAGCAGTATTGTTTCCCATTTGTAATGGATGTTTTCTCATTTTCAAGAGAAAACTTAATTTTTGCTGAGCATAAGAAAGGGAACAATTCAAAGGAAGTAAAATCAATTTTTAAGATTTCAGAAATTGTAAAAATGTTTTTGTTGATATTTTATGATTAGACTATACAGAAAAAGCAAGGTGTTTTTCATTTCATAGTTCCTTGATTTTTGTGTTGATGAAAATGTTACTTTTCTCAAACAAATAGAGTAGAAAATAGAGGAACATCTGACAAATACATTTTTTAACATATATTTATCCATGTAGCCATGACTCACAAGCTTATAACAGTAGAAAACTAGGACACACACACTAGGGCAAGGAGCTAAACTCTGTCTTTGGCTAAATGTTCTCAAGTAGATAAGTCCTAGTTACTCACCTAGAGCTAGTCTGATAACTTTATCTATAGTGAGCAACACCCAGCTCTACCAGGAATCTTACGAAGACACTGGAGGAATGCGGACTGAAAAAAAAAAGAAAATCTGCCTTGCGATATGAATTCAATTGAAAGCTGTGTGTACCACAGCCAGCATTCATTTTGAGGAATCTAAGTTAGACAAAAACTGAAAGTCCTATCCACGTCACAAAGTATTGCCCAGTGCTTATGAGCAAAATGCTGAGTTTTATTTTAAAATGGCCTTTCTGTAAAAAGCCAGACTGCCATAAAATAAACCAAAGCAAAACAAAACCACCTGTGAAAATTCCATTTGCAGAAAATTTTTGCAGTTGAAGCTTTCTTCTATTCAAGCCAAATTTTTAAATCTCCCAATCCTTTTCTTTTTTCTTTTTCTTTGATTTTTGGATGTTTCTGGTTTTCACATGAAGGACATCATTTGTGGAGAGTGGCATCATCTAATCTTCCACATTTCAAGCAAATCAATTTTCTTCTTGGCACAAAGCATGCAAGATTATTACAGCTTTGCCCAGTACCAAAGCAGTCATGCCATGAAGCCCAGTCTTCCATGTGCCACTCACACTGCTTTATGTTCCCACGATCCTGGGGTGTGCTTACATGCACTTCACAAGCCTTTGAGCCAAAGCTTTCTGATATTCATCACCTGGCTTTCCATTGTCTCCAGTACACGTGCAAGATTGTAGCATTTGAGAAAACATGTTATCTGCTTTTTATAATAATCAATATTAACTTCCCCTCCAGGTTGTATTCAAGTAAGAGACTTACAAGTAACAAATAAATATCACTTTATGCTCTATTAATTAGCACTTCTTTTGCAATGACCAAAGGCAAGGTCACAGGGAGTTGGAAAAAAGATGCTATTGTAAACTTTTGCAAATTTAGTGCCCATGCTTCTCTGAGCAAATCAAACCCAAACTGCTTTTTGCCTAGAATTTTAAAATGTGAATTACTCACAAAAAGCCTCTCTGGCTTTGATTCTCCATTTGGATTACCTGCAATTGCTTGCAAGCACTTAGATGCAAATAAGCACCATTTCCTTTCAAGATCAAAGACTTATTGGATGCCAGATTTTATCTCTGACAATCACAACTCTATATGCATAAGCCTAATGCTGCATGTTCGTACAGTCATAGTTCCATGTTCACTGTGTTAAACAGAAAGTAGGTCATTGCCACATAGTAAGTGAATGAGCATAACAGTATAAGAAATCTATAATTCTCTCTTGAGGGTTCAACAAGGGAAGTAGGGAAAGAGATTGGATTAATTCTACTGAAACAGTGTAGTTGGTCATTATTATTTATGTGGATCAATATGAATTGAGTCTGAGCTATTCTAAAACGTACTGTTACTTTCCAGAAGGCATGGAGCTATTTTGGTGATGTGCTCAAACCATAATAGTTACATTTGTCAGATTATCCATTACACCTCACATCGCCATAGAAATTCTCAGTGCTCTGATGTGCTGATGGAATCATCTTGGGTACTTTACTTGGAGGTGAGATAATATAGTTGGGGCTATTTTAGGCAATTTTTTAATGAACTTTATTATCTTAATGATTCTTTAAAAAAATCCTGAGGACAATTTGGTTGTAATTTTCCCTAGCCATCTCGGTTATTTTAAAAATTCATTTACTGTCTAATCTGAGAACATCAGAATATGATAGGATTAGACCTTCAGATATCAGATGCCACCTTAATATTAGTACCAAAGTAGTTGCTGCTCAGGTTTTACTGCCTCTTTGAATTATGATTGCTTTCTTAGCATCAGAATTCCGACAGATGCTCAAGATGTATGAAATCCCAGCTGTCTCTTGGGAATAGGTTTCATTGTGCTGTTGATGTCTGCTGATCTGATTCTGTAACAACTGAATAACTTCTGGAGTTGTTAAATTTCTTTCTTCTAAGGACTAGGATTTTTGCTGGGCTAAATTGTTACTGAAACGAGAAGTACTTCAATGGATCTACAGGAATTTAAATCAGCTAATATTTTGCTACCACTTTCATGATTTCAGAAGGAGCTGCAGCCTTTCAATGCCACATTGCAGAATGAAACCCTGAGGAATAAAAGTTAAAAATCCCCTTACAACCTCTATCATAGGGACTATGTGCTCAGAATGAATATTCAAGAAAGTGTTTAGAGCTGCATAATAAATGTGGTGCAAATGCCCTTCCTCCTTTTGACATTGACACAGATTGTCTCAACTCATCACAGGATTTTTCCCACTTATCTTCATTTTCCTTTATTATCTTCACTGTATCTAAAGGTAGTGGGTGCAATGTGCAGTCACTCGGACCAAAGCAGTGCTCTTACATGCACGCCCAGTAAACAGGAATGAAACAAGTATGTCCAGAAGCAAAGAAGAACTGCACAAAGGATATGGAGGGCACTGAAAAGTCAGCTTTTTGAAGGAATACATAAGGAGATTATTGCAACCATCTTCATATGAAGATAAAGCACTTGACCTTTATCTTCACTGCAGCATTTAAAGGATGGGTGAAATGTTTTGGGTTTTAATTCAGGAGATGAAATCAAATGTGTAAAAAAGCACCCATTTTCAGTGTTAGCTATACAAAAAAGTAAAAACCTATTTTCTCATATAGTGTTTAGTAGACGTTGCTCAGTAGATGTCACTCAAATTGACTGAAAAGAGTTATGAACAGTGGCTAACAATCCTTTCTTCTCTCATTTTTTCACATTTCAGTCTCTTTTCTCCTGAGCTGTCATAGTTTCATTGTATCTCCAGTTACCATAGAGTTTTTGAGGATGGACAAGAGCTGAAAGTACATTAAAGAAGAGCAAATGAGTAAGCAAATAGATGAAAAAACTCATTTTTTTTGTTTGTCAAGATTACTAATAAATGAGAGTTTTGTTCCCTAGATAATAAACACAGTGGATTAAATTAAAGCAAAGTTGACATTGTGACTTGAAAATGCAAGGGCATTATTCACTTATTACATCCCACTGAGTCATAGAATTTAGAGAATGTTCACTATCTCACAGTGTATTATTTAAGGTCCTTGATCCTGCCAACATACACTTTAAACATGGAAGTAGTTTCATGTGATTGCAATGGAAAAACTAGCTTCCTTAAAGATAAGCAGCATATGTCTTTATGGGATGGAAATCCAGATGCACAAGGCAGCTGATATGAGCGTAGATATTAACCCAAATTTCTGCATAAATATTAAGTTTACTTCTGCTGGAAATTATAGCTTAATTTTACCCTGTGAATATCACTACACTACAGGAATACATAGAGATTTAAACAATATATTAAATTTGAAAACTGAACCCCTTTAAAGTATAGAAATTCTGGGAACAGTGTTGCCTAGACATAATATCACACACTTCCTCAACATATTTGCATTAAATCAACTGGAAGTGCAAACATGCAAAACCCCTAGGAACCAGGTCAGTGAGGCAAGTGACTGAATGTGGATTTGTAGAATTTTCAGATAAGTTAGATCCCTCCTCTGCAACACTGTCTTTAAACCTAAGTGACTAAATTATTTGAATGCAGAATCTTATTGTCCTTTCGATTTCCTGAAAATCCTAGCCTAGCACTGAAATCCCTGTCCCATTAAAGTCCACGACAAACCACTCACTTTATTTCAACAGTGTCAGAGTCTCACCTGGAATGTCTGACTTCAGCCACTCTGGAAGAAGTGCTCTCTCGGAGCTTATTTCTTCACCCAGTAATGACTTCATTTAGCACTAGACTGAGCCAGAGTAGATTACCTTGTCTTCAATCCAACTTGAGGTGAACAATCTTTAAGGAAAATGATCATACGGTGACAATAAGGTGTGAACAAAATAGACCCCCCAAAAATCACAAATTTCTGCAAGGAGGACATGGGGATTTATTATACTTTCAATGCAAAGAAGGCAGTATTGTTGATCTGTGCTGCCACCCTGTGTCATTCACCACTCTGCCTTGTAATTTCAGTTGCTAACATATGGAGCATTTTCTGTGCAACTCAAAATCCATTAAAATATTGGCTCCTTTTCCATTTCCTTTCCGTTGAACTTCGCCCACAGAAAACAACCCACACCAGAATCCATCAGTGTATGTTCCAGTTGAACATATTTGGTACCAGCCTAGTTCCAAAGATGTGTGTGCATGAAAATTTAAAAAAATAAAAGCTTTGATCACGCCAAAGTCAAACTGATATTTATTTGCCACTAGGGACAGACATCATTGCATGCTAATTATCAAATAGGTTATGCCCTGTTTTAATTGGAAAGTTTTCATTACATTTTTTCCAAAGCATTGTTTAATCATAGTTCATGATGGGGAAATATTTTAAATGGGTTTCCCTCTGCCAGTCTAGGGACAAAAACTGTCCTTTCATTTTCTTGTGAAGTCCTTTAGGCAAGATTTTAATCTTTAATCGTGGCCTTTAAACACAACTACAATTAATAAATACAGAGTTTACAAACGTATATATATTTAGCTGTAAATTATAACTTTTAATTCTGCGCATGATGTGCAACAGCTTGAGTGGCCATGGGAAAACCTAGCTGGCTGTTTCCTCGTGAACAATTAGTGTTTCCCTCTGTTCAAGAGTGCAAAGGGCAGAAACATTCATTCCTTTCAACCAAAGTCTCCCAGTTCTTCAAGAAAATACTATAGATAAAGAATCCTACAATCTATTCGTTAAAGTTAGCTGACAGCAAAACCACACAGTGCCCTCTCCCCTGGCAGACAAGAAGAGTTTTAATTAAGGAATGATGTTTTGCAGTATTCACTGATCAGTGAGTGCCCAAACTTTGTTTTCTTACATGTGAGGTTGAGAGGCCTCTGCTCTTTTCTTGTTTGTGGTTCCCTTTGGAGCTGTAACAGCCAGGAAGTTTTACAGAGCATCTGCAGTCTTGGCTTTGACTTTTCAGGTTGTTTCTTCGTAATTCAATTATCTTCCTTCTGGATTACCACTTGCCCAGACTGTCGAGTAGGGGGTTTCTCATAGGTCCTGTCTCCTTTAGAGAAATACTCATTAGATACCAATCTTTGCATTTGATTTCACAAAACTAAGCTAAGAGCCTTTATCTGGTACACAAAATCAAGCACATAGAAAATATATGACTGAAGTTTTTTAACTAGTTGTTAATTAATGAATCCTGTCTTTGATCATACACTACTTTTTCCACAGTGTTATGTAGTGCCAACAATACACAGCAAGCACACTGTAAGCTGATATTCCTGATAATCCTCAGGACACTCAGCATTGCAATTTTATTTACTGTATGCTGTTTAAAGCCGTAAGTGCACATAGGATGTTTCATCTCTTTATGGCCTTTGCATGCTATACTTACAGCTCCTTTTTTCACAAGTATACATTAAGTACAACCACACCAAGCAGTGGAGTGCTGGACAGGCTAGTCATAAAACTGGAAGCATTATAAATGCACCAGTGCCACATCGCACCTTGTCTTAAGGAAATATTTTTATCATGGTATGAGAATCACAGTTTCTTTAACTCAGACAAGTATTTCTGCATGGGAATTTACTTTGCCCTTTAGCCATACCAACTTGAAGTTAGCAAAGGGAGCTGGAATACAGTATTGTCTTGTATCACACAAACAGGGTCTTATCTTCACCACAGTGTAAAAAAGTTGATATTGCTCTTCTTCGTTTAGGAAAAAGACTATCCATTTTTGCTCCTATTATTAAATATCTTCAGTGGGATTTTTCTGTGATGGCAACATTTTTATGGCATTTTAAAGTATACTTTTTTGCTCCATTTGCAAACCCATTCAAATAATCACACTGCAAAGCTCTGTCATGGCATGGCCAGTTTTCTAGAAAGGAAAACAATGAAAACCCAGCCTAGACCACATATTACAAACTTTGCTTAATTTTTGGGGAAATCCACATCTCAACAGGAATAATTTTTTAAAAAAAATTAAAAATCATAAATTGCACATGCAAAAACTGCCTTCAGTTTTCAGAGAAGATTGTGAATAGCACTGGAGGACTTTTTTCACTTTGCTGCAGTGTCAGATTTTAGCTTTATAATCTAATCCCACCCACCTAATGAGCTCTAAGTGCTCGGCTTGTCTCACTGCCAACTGTGTCAACTGAAAGCTCCTTCTGGAGGCAGCCCAATCGATAATGCAATTGGAGCAGCAGAAGGAGGGAAGCTAAAACCAGCAGGGTGATTCACAAGAAAGTAGGGGTTAAGCCCAGGCTTTGCCATAAGAAAGGGTGATAACATCAGCTTTAAATAAGACTGGGGTAGAAGCAATACCATAAAACTGGACTCAATGCTGCTTCCAGGAGGTTTTAAGATATGAGAAGGAGCCCTCACTCTCCAGAGGCCTGGTGACCAACAGCCAGCCCTGGCTCTCTTGAGCTCCCAGATCCTTTACTGAAGGTCATGAACAGCATGAAATGACTCAGATGACCAAAATTCCTGAACTGCAGGGGTGCCAGGCTGGAGGGGGCAGTGTGCAGTCCCATAAGCTGTCCATGCTGGTTTTGGCTGGGGCAGAGTTAATTTTCTTCATGGCAGCAAGCATGGGGCTATCCTTTGAATTTGAGCTGGAAACAGTGTTGATAACACACTGATGTTTTAGCTATTGTTGAGCAGTGCTTACAGACAAGGCATTTTCTGCTTCCTGCACCGCCCCACTAGCAAGGGCTGGGGGTGCAGAAGAAGTTGGGAGAGGACACAGCTGGGACAGCTGACCCTGAGTGACCCAAAGAATGTCCCACACCACATGATGTCATGCTCAGTGTAGATAGCTGAGAGAGGAAGGTGGTAGGAAGGACATTCAGGGCAATGGAGTTTGTCATGCCAAGTCACCATTACCCGTGATGGAACCCTGCTTTCTAGGGGATGCCTGGACACATGCCTGCCCATGGAAAGCAGGAAATGAATTCCTTGTTTTGCTTTGTAGCACATGCAGCTTTTGCCTCCCTTATTAAACTGTCTTTACTTTAACCCACGAGTTTCTTCACTTTTATGCTTCCAAATCTCTCCTGCATCCCACTGGGGGACTGTGTGCGAGCAGCTGTGTGGGGCTTAGTTGCTGGCTGGGGTTAAACCATGAAACTATCACAGCAAAAACTACGATCAGTTTAAACACTAAAGCTATCTGTAAGATGATTAAGGAGTTTCTGGAGCTACAAACTTACAGATTTTGACTTTTCCTGGAACAAGTCGAAACAGGTGCCACTTACCAATACTGTTTCTTGAGCATTAACTCTGATATGATTCTCAATCATGGAACCTAAAACTGTTATTATCACCCCTTCCCATGGCATAGCCTCAGCTTTCCTCTCCTTCCATTATCCTTTCCCTGGCCAGCTCTAATTTCCCCACGGGTGGCACAAGTTTTCACCAGAGTTCCATTGCACTCTATACTTTTCCTTCTACATTCTCCACAGTCTCAGAAGGTGTGGAAGATAGGGTAGCTTTTTAACTTTTCGCTAATCCAACACCTACCATAATGCAAACCTAAAATTTTTGACTGCCAATATAGATTCCTTGAAAAATGATCCATTAATATGTGGGAAAGAACGCAAAATTGCCATCCAAACAATGGCTTGGGTATAACAAAATCTTTCTGGTTGTGGAGGACAAAGCTTTTTTCATAGTTCCAAAGTCACCAAACTAAAAGAAGTCACCAAATTCCCAAGATTGTTTAAGCAATACTAAATGGATCATGTAACAGAAAATTCTTAAATACGCATGGCACGTAATGGCACTTTTGAATCAGTTTGTACTTTTATTTTTGAAAGATGTGTAAATTTGACCAGCATTCCCTAAGGTGTAAATTTTAAGACTCTGTTGAATTTTAATTGCTTACTAACAACATGATGTAATTCTCCAATTAATCTTCTCTCAAAACAAGCTTACCCATGAGATATTATTTCAAAGCCTATTTGTGCAAAACTGTTATTTTTGAAAATGAAAATGTATTTGATTTCCTAGCTGTACTTAATATCTTCTAATTTTGAACAATGTGTTAAGCAGGGTCAGAAACTGTAACTGTTTAGTTCTGCAAATAAATGCAGCCCTTCCTGTGAGTTAATTATATCAAATCTCCCTCTGAAAACTGTTGATGCACCAGAAGAAGGTTTTGGGCCAACAATACGACAGCAGAATCTATAATCTCAAGCTAGATGCATTCTTTGCATGTTTGCTATTTTTTAAATTGTTTGCACATGTATGACTGTTAGAGTTTCAAAACCTAAGGGGGAATTCCTTCCAAAAAGCTTGGAGCCAATGCCTTAGTGTCGGTAAAGATATTTAACAAGGGAGACAGAAGACATGTATACCCAGATGTTATCTGCCTTGGCCAGGCTTTTTGTTCCGATATCCCTCCCAGCCTGGGAGAGAGGGGGAAGGGGATTGGTGTTTCTGGTTTTTCTGTGCAGGTCAGAGAGCTCAGCGCTCACGGAGTAGGAGGACGGGGAGGCACACACTCGGATCCCAGCATCACTGGATACTGGATTTGTGTTCCTTTTTTCCCTTCTCCAACCTGACTGTTTTCATCCGTGAGTGATCATAACCACTACAAAGCTTGCCGTGAGGAAAAGAGGTGGGAGAAAGCCCTGGTTTTCCGCCCCCTACAGGGACAGGATTGTTGCTGTTTTGCTCTCCATTTTTCTCACGGGAACCAACCTGGGACCTGCCTGCCATTCCCCTGCGAGCGAGGCCAGCCAGCTGGGCGCGACATCATCACCTGCTGTCCGTAAATATAACTTCAACCCCTGGGAGAGAGAGCAAGCGGTGGAGGTGCCACAGTGCTACCTGCTGTCCGTGGATATAATTGCATTCCCTTTTTTGGGGATAGCCAAAAAGACCTTTCTTTTTGACTGTTTTGCCTTGTCATTTGGGGGAGGAGGGGTTTATTACAAACTGTTGTTGTTTGGTTCTTTTTCTGGAGATATATATATATATATATTGTGGTTAAGAACTGTTATCCTTTTCTTTATATATATTTTTTTCCTAATTAAAGTTCTGTTTTTCTAAATTTAAAGGAGAGGGATTATTTCTTGGCCAACATAGATATCTTAGTTCTCCCTCAAACTAAGACAATGACATATATATAGGTGCTTGATACATAACACAGCACACAGTTAAACAGTTTATTTTAGCCAAATACAGTCATCTGAAGGCAAAATGTGAGATAGGTGAGCTCTATTATCAATAGATAAACTATTCAAAGTAAGGAATTTGAAAGCAGGCCTGGGGGTGTATATTCAATGATTTTTGCACATACAGTGATTTTTCTAATGTTGTATCTGACATTCAGGGTATACATTAATGCTTTTATTGAAAGCTCTGTTGGTTCTGTTTTGAATGGCAAACTGCTTGTGCTTGAGTTGATCACAATAGAAAAGCTTATCATAATAATGGCACACAAACCGCAAGAGGGCAAAAGCTCTGGCCCACAGCAGCATTTCTGTACGACAAGGATAGACATTGCCTCATCCAAATGCACCCTAAGTTATGTTTAAGAGTTGAATAAGTCAAAGTTATTATCATATTCACTTTTGTGCTCAGCTGTCACTCCAGAGACAGTCTTCTGACACTTACATGCTGCCTGGCCTTAATGTTTTTATGAGGCAATAATTTTATAGGGCAAACTGGAAAAATGGTATTTGAGGCTCCAGAAACAGAATGTCTTTTTCAGTTTCCCTAAGTACAGAAATGTGAAGTATATAGAATGGGTAAAATGAAAAATATGATATGTATTTTATTGAGAATAAGGGTTGGAGGTTTCAAGGACTCAATATTCAGAGCTACACATTTTTGAGTCTTCCAATTTCTTTTTAATTCTCTGTTGTCACAGCCTCACAACTACATGCTGAAATTTCTTCTGCTTGTGACTACATACCCCACAGTCCTAGGGCAGTCCAGTTCTGGGTATCATTTCCTCTGATGCAATGAAGGGACAAACCCACAACCAAAACCTTGCTGTGCTGGCCCTATTTGCAGGGTGCTCCTCGGTTTGATCAGCTGTTTTTCACAACCTCTTCATTTTCCGTTTGTTTGTGAAAGACATGGGAGATGATGGGAGATCTCCAAACAGATAAAAAGCTGAGCAACATATACATTCCATATACATATGGATGGAATCCACACTGAAATACTGCTTGTTTGTTTGCTTGTTTGTTTTAACAATGCAGGAGGCTGTAGCTACAATGCAAATACCATGAGCTCTCTTTGCACTGATTTTGCACTGGTTTTGGCCAAAATGAGCAAAAGCAAGCTTTAGAGAATTTTCTGGTCTTGTGAAAGATTCAATCCTCAATTACTTATCATGTCGCTAAGAAAACTAATACTAAAAAATTGTCAAAATATATAAAACCACCACAAAGCAGACTGATAAGTTTTTGTTCAAACTAGATCCCTTTGCTGAGGAAATCCATTTATGCAAAATAAATATTTCAGAAAATTACCTTGTTTTGAAAATCATACTGAAGGATTATGAGCAACACATATTTGAATTTCAAATATATACAAATAAATTTGCATATCTGTTAAAAGTATGCTAACTTTACAGGAACTCCAGGAGAAATTTCACCCATATATGTCAACATATAGGTGCTACATGATTTTGACAAAGAAATTAATATTGTTACTGAGTCCTATTGATTAATAATGTAATTCTATTATTTGTAAAGCAGATAAGTAAAACAATCCTAACTCATGATTCCTTTGAGAAACAGTGAAACAGAGACTTGATGTCTGGAGTAGAAATTATAGTGATGCAGAAGTCACCATTAATCTTAGCAAGGCCAGGATTTCTTTTTGTAAGTCAGTGGCAGAGTTAAAAGATACACAGAGTCATGACATACAGTCTTCAGTTTTAATAACTACTAAAGCCATCAAAAATACTAACTCGACTCTTTTTCATATTATTGGTGCAGGCAGTCATCCAACACTAAGCTTCTGTAGTAGGTTGCCTTCAATTATTAAGCAGTAAAAGGTGGCAGGTCTTTATCAGGAACAGAGATGAAAGAGAATACTTTGCTTTAATACACGAAGGGAGAGACGCTGCTGAACATAATGAACTGTATACTATGTGGAGTACATCATAATAGGCTCTTTATTTGGGTTACATGTGGAAGATGAAACAAATATGTTCATACATTCCAGAGACATCTTTTCAAAACTTCAAACCATCTCATTTCATTCACTTTGGATAATATTTTACATCTGACAAAGCATGGGATCATTCAGCAGATTAGGTCATGTTGCCTATTTGAAGACTTTATGGATTATTCAAAGGAGAGAGACTTATATGTCCTGAAAAGTGTAAGTAAAAATGAAACATTCATGATAAAAACTCTGGCTCAGTTCTGCAAGCTTACTTAGGTAAATGTCCCAGGAGATTTACAGGAAGGAGTTTGTGCTGGCTGAAATGCAAGGATTACAGAAGCTGTAGCTGTCTGTCAGCAGGATGCTTTTCTGGTGGTAGCAGCACTTGCACCTCCCCTTCCAGATGGATGCCACTACAACTACAGATATGGAGAAAGCACCACAAAATAAAAAAGCCATGAGGTAATACAGCACTGGTGTTTGCTTCATAAAATGCTATTTACTCCAGTACGACTGACTACACCATATGTAAGTTAGCAGAAATTGTTTGACCATGAGACTTAAAGATTAACTGAAAACAAGGTCGTTGAGCAAACTAAAAAATTATGCACAGTATTCAACATTTCTGAAGTGTTTTGACTTCAAATCTTCAGAACAATGACCTGCATTTTAAAGTTTAACTTCAATGGTACAAAATGATGACACAAAAAAGACATTGAACAAGACTTAAAATTGTGTCATGTCTAGAATGTGATTACAGGAGTTGGCCAACTGCAGCACCATGTAGACATTAACAGTAGAAACACAGATGGTTTCTGCTTAGCATTTGTTTGCAATAACAAAGTGTAAGTCAAGTTGCATTTTGTGATGCACTTTAAACAGCCGCATAAGAGCCTGTACAAAACCTAAAACCAAGTACAACTTAAAATATAACACTGCTTTGCTTTTCTCAAAAAATGTCGGTGAACTGGAGAATGTTTTGATTACTTTAACTTGATAACATTAGTGTTTCTTGGTTAGCTAAGAAAATTAGATGTGCAGTTCATACTTTTCCTGCCTATCATTGAGTTCCCTTCTCTGTCAAGTAATTGCAATAGAGCCTGGTGAGAGCAGAAGTCCCAGGGATATTAAATTCCATGTTTTATTAAAAAAGACAGTTGAGGAGCAGAAAAGCTGAAGTTCTCAGGTGAGAGAAAAATGGGAAGAGCCTGTACATTGTATCTTCAGTTTGCTGAGCAATCTGCCCATTCATCACTCCAAATTAACTACAGCATATAATACCCAGGTGGCCTATATAGTGTTCAGGTGGCCAAGAAGGCCAATGGCATCATGACTGGTGTAAGGAACAGTGTGGCCAGGAGGATCAAGGAAGTGATTCTTCCCCTGCATTTGCCACTGGTGAGGCTGCACCTTGAACCCTGTGTTCAGTTCTGAGTCCCTCCATTCAGGAAGAATACTGAGGTGCTGGAGCATGTCTAGAAAAGGGCAACAGAACTGGTAAAGGGTCTATAGCTGAGGGAGCTGGGGGTACTTAGCCTGGAGAAAAGGGGGGCTGAAGGGAGACCTTATCACTCTCTATGATTACCTGAAAGGAGGTTGTAGCAAGGTGGGAGTTGGCCTCTTCTTCCAGGTAACAAGAGACAGGATGAGAGGAAATGGCCTTAAGTTGCACCAGGGGAGCTTTAGATGGGATATCAGGAAAAATGTTGTCGTGGAAAGAGTTGTCATTCATTGGAAGAGAGATGTGGTTGAGTCACCAGCCCTGGAAGAATTTAAAAGAAGTGTAGATCTGCTGCTTATGGACATGGTTTAGTGCTGGACTTGGCAGTGTTAGGTTAATAGTTGCACTTGATGATTTCAAAGGTCTTTTTCAAACTAAATGATTCCATGATCTTACACTGTTAGCACAGGAAATGAATAGTCATAGTAGGGATGAGAGGCTCTTGAGAACATTTCACTATGGGGACAGGTAATGGGGAATGGTTTTACTACAGTGTAATGGATGTAGCCAACAAGAAACAATATTTGTTATACTTCCTGGTCATGGGACAACTTGTGCAAACACCTATCTCTTCACACAACAAACTTCTGATACAGAAAGTAGTCACAGATGCAAATATGGCATTTTCATTGTCACTGCTACTTCAGCTCATCAGAATACACCCAGCTAAGTACACTATGTGTTCAAACAAGCATTCAGATATGAAAAGTTAGTAGATAATTGCTCCTCTGGCTATTGGAGTACAAACCATGACTATACCATCCCCTGATGGTTCAGCTCCTGTAAATATTAATTTGCTCTCAGGCTTTTGGAAAGAATAACCTAGTCCTGAAATGAAATCTGGTAAGATAATGAAAATTGCTCCAAAACCTCTTCTAAAAGGAAACTGGAACAAGACCTTACTGGGTTAGGCTGCCATCACCTTACACAACCCTCCAACTTAATCCTGAGGCTTTGCACTTTAGCTTTCTTCAAGGCCCCTTTTCCACACAGGGAAGCATGTGGCACAGTTTCATTTTATAAAAACACTGCCCCAGTAAAGTGTATTTCAGCTGTCTCACTATTTCAGGTAATTTAAACTGAAATATCCATCATCTCAGGGCCACGTAGGGACCAAGGAGACCAAGGGCCAAGTGTGGACTTTAATTTATATGAACTTTCTCTGGCTTTGCAGTTATAAGATGCTTTTTTTCATAGGGATGCCCTGACACCCTGACACTTAAGTACGCAAAACATTACAAAAAATATGAGCCTTAAATAGTTTTTCTATTCCTTCACTCCTTCTCCTAAAATAAAAAGAGATAACATGAAGAACTTATTTCCAAAGTGTGGCAGTTGAAATGTAAAGAGATGCAGAGTAGTTTTCCAACTACTCTGCACAGCATCAGACATGGACTAGATCCCACCTTTTCTCAGAATATGTTTCACTTGTACTAAACCAAGGTATGCATTTCATGTTTTTTTCCATTACTGCAGCTTCACAGCATCTAGCATGTGGCTTTGCAGATACAGGCAGTGAGCTCCCTTTGAAAATGAAGTCTTTAACTCTACATAAACTCCACAACTCCTTTAGGCAAACAGTGTTATTCTCACATGTAAACCGTTCTGGCCTGTGTCTGTGCTATACCTGTATCTGCACTGTTAAGGACTTAATAGAGGCTCTCTTCAGCAGGGTGACAGAAGCAAGAATGATGACACTTGTTAGAGCTGTGTGGGAGACCACATCTGCACAGCATTAATCTCTACTCTGGCTTGTCTCACTCTGATTCAAAAAAGAATTTGAGACATGAAATATAATCCAACTCAGGTTAGCCAACAAAGGCTTTATGTAGGGAGAACTGTTAAGATCCAACTATGCTTGACAGGAGACACCATAGCAAATATAATTGCTACTACACCTACTAAGTATTTTTCAGATATTTCAACTTGGCAAAATTTGAGCCTTATTGTCCATGATGATAAGACACACTTGCCAGTTGGGAGGGACCAACCTCTGCTGCAGAGGATAAAGAACAGAACTTGGTAGTTAAACATGAAATAGCATTGCAATTCCTGAAAAGATTCAGTTGATTTGTTTGAAAGAAATGGCTTATGCATGCATGGCACTCTTTAGACCAAATATCTAATTAAATAAACCTATGATTGAAAACAAAATCTTTCAAAGGAAAACACTAAGTATCACTTTAGTAAAACCCCGAGAATGAAATTGTCATTTTATTTTCATCATTGGAAAAGCTCACTTGAAGCAATTGCAGTTACATAGAATTTGTTGCTAAATTGCTAAGTTGTCATTATCAAGACAAGTCAGCCAAGACCATTTTATATTTGTTATGCTTCTACATACCAGTAAGATTTTTCTGAATTACCCTTTTCTTAAGATGCAGAAGTCATGTTACAAATATATAATATACATGCATGTGACTATTCACAAAGAATATTCATAAAGAATATAAGGTACTACTCTTACATTACTGTGCAGCAGAAATCTTAAAAAAGCAAGAAAACGAAAAAAAGTAGTGTACCATATCAGTTTCTGTTCTGTTTCACAGAAGAAAAGCTTTGATGTACAAAACACATCAAAGACAGTAGCAGAAGAAAAAAATATTTCAAAATTAGCTAAAGTATAGTATAAAAGACTTCCATCTTATGATTAATTTAGGAATGATGTTTGATGTATTTTGAAATTCTGCCTGCTCAGATTGGTTAAGTTTGTGAAAGGTTGCCTGTCAAACACTATGTCAGTGATATGAAAACAGACAGCCAGAAAATCATCCTTCCAATATAAACATCAACTAAAAATAAATAAATATCTGCAGCAGAATGCCAGCCTGATGTTCCATTAAGACAAATGTTATAAACCGTCAAGCAAACTAAATATTGATGACAAAAAATCTGTAAAAAGAGACAGAAGCTTATGGTCAAATTAGGAAACTGTTAGTAAAACTAAGGAACTGAACAATCAACAGAAACAACAGTGTAGCCTTTAATAAAAAAATTGCTGCAAGTTAACCTTGTGACCAGTAATAAACCATAAGCATATGAAAATATATTTAGAAATATTTGAAAATTGAACTATGCAGCATGGTTCTACATGAGTCTCAGAAAGACTTCTTTTAATATGTTTGTTCTTTTGAGAACACTGTTCATTGTACGTTTATGGCATGGTTTGTTTTTAGCTTGAAAAATTATAGAAGAACCACGACTGGTTCTTCTTGGTGTTAGAAACACAGTTTCTGGAAACATATACTGAAAACAAACATATACTGGAAGCAATTCCTGTCAAAGTGGTGTGACTAAAACCTAATCTGAAACAAATACAGAAAAAAAGGACAAACAGAGGAGGTCAAATGGTAGAAGGCAGGGAGGAAATCAGGTATAATGAAAACAGGGAGCAAACAAATTGCATTTGCTAGTACCCAGGATTGAAGCTTCACATGAGTTACTGGATTATTTTCAGTATCCTTCAAAAAGAATGACAAAAACACATAATTAAGAGAGATGACAGGTTATATAGGTTAATGCACAATATCCAGACTTTAACTATGACAAGTTATTGGTTCTTTTTTTTTTTAAATGTAATTTAAAAATTAATGAAATGGGCAAATTACATGGAATACACAAATGAGACAACCAGAGAAAATGAAGGGTGCTGAAGTGATCACAAGCCACGTGGTTTGGGAGGAGGTGGCGGATGTGCCATAGGACAACAAGCCCAGCAGTGGGGACAGGGAGGGCAAGAGGGCAGTAAGGGTGATGAAATCCCTAATGGGGCTGACCACAGCAGGAGTGGGAGGCAGGCAATTACATGCCAGCCAGAGAAGGGGAGAAACAGGTCAGAGATGGTGGAGACAAAAATTCCCAGGATACTTTAAATTCATTTTTTTTTTTTTTTTGGAGTTAACATCATTGCCAAAGAATTGAGGACAAGTGGTGTGAGACATGCTGAGCATCTGTCATTTACTACGATTTTGTTTAAAATCCCATGTAGTCTCTTTTGGCATCAGGCTTCTTATGTCTAAATAGATAACCGGGCTCTTACATGCAGGAACGGGGTAGTTTGGTGGCTGTATTTCAGAGGTTATGTCCCTTCTGGGCAACCTCACGAACGTGTGACGTGAAACCGAATTTCAAGTCACTGCCTCAAAATCCTATTAATTTGCAGACTGGGAGCAATAAAAGCCCAAGGCACGCACAAGGCCTTTCCTGGTGGTACGAAGGCATCCCGTGGAGCTTCACCGAGGGTGCTCTTCCATGGGCTGGGGGAAGCGCATCCCTGCGGGGCCCTGCTGTGGCTGAGGGCTCTGCCCAGGGTTGGATTCCATGACCCCAGAGATCCTTTCCAACCCAGCTCATTCCCCGGTTCTGTGGCTGCGTCACAGCCCGGTTTAGTCCCCACTTCGCCCATTTCCCTCACCAAGTCTTTGCAAGAACAGGCAAGACAAGGGTAAGGAGCGATGCGGCCTTTGGAACGCACCGATCTCGGGTATCGTGTTGTTTTTTCGTTTGCTTTTAGTGTTTTTTTTTCTTTAATTTGCAAAAGCAAACAATAAGCTCCGCTCCAGGCTCTCTCACAACCAACAGCGCTTTCCGTTTCCCCGAAAACTTTCCGAACAAGGTAGAGGCACAGCCAAGACAACTTTATTTATTTTTTCGCTCCCGCCCAGGGCCAGCCCTCCCCAGAAGGGCACACACCCCCCTCCCGACACGGTTCAGACCCCTCGGCGGGCCCGGCCCAGCGGGGCGGGCGGAGCGGCGGGGCCGCCAATGCGGGAGGGGCGGGAGCGCCTGCGCCGGGCCGAGCTGGGCCGAGGTCTGCTGGGCTAGGCTCTGTCGGGCTCTGTCGGGCCGTGCCGGGCTCTGTCGGGCTCTATCGTGCTGTATCGGGCCGTGCCGGGCTGTCGGGCTGGGCTGGGCCGGCCCCGCAGCCATGTGGAGCCGCTGCCGGGGGCTGCTGCGGCCCGGCCGGTGAGCGGAGGGAGCGGGCGGGCCCCCCCCGGAACGCCGGGCCCGTGTGGGGCGGGGGCGCGCTGATCCCAAGGGAATTGCGTTGTTTCAGGTGCCCGCGTCGGGAGTCGTGGAGGTGGAAGAGCGTTCCCGCGAACGAGAGGGCGCTGGAGTACCGCGTGGGCGAGCGCATCCACGGGTTCACGGTGGAGCAGGTGAGCAGAGGCTGCCCCCGGTGGGGAGACACCCGGGGCCCTGCACACCGAGTGTCTGCAGCGGTGCCGTGGGTGCTCAGGCAGAAAAGTGACACAGGGGCTCCTTGTAGGCACCTCTCTGCAGTCAGGTTGTTCAGGTGCCATTAGCACGTGTTCCTGTAGGGAGAAGAGGTAATTTAGGAGTAAATAATACACTTTTTGTCTGCTGCAGAGATCACCATTCGGTGCGGCCCCCTGAAAGTCGTGGCAGATAGTCGGACTTCACTGTGTGCTGTCTTATGAAACACACTGAAACAGTATTTTATTTACTAAGCTGCTTATAATGTCTCTGTTGAGAACCCGCTATAAAAATACGTTGAATTTCTCTTCACTTTAAAAAAAAAAAAAACAAAACCAGAAAGTGAAGGTTATTTATAAGAAGTGATTGCTAGTGATTAAACAAGTGATAGAATGGGATTGCCTGGTTTTTCTTTTGCTGTGCTACCCACTGCCATTTGAATATATGCCCTTTCTTTGTATTTCTGTTTGAATTTCTATCTGTACTATAAAAGTATGGTTCTTTGCTTGTAGTATACTGTCATTGGGTTATTTAAATTTTATTTTCCATAAGTCTTTTTCCCCTTCAAGCAGTAGAAACAAAAATATATTGACTTCTCTACAAGACGGTATTATATACAGGATCAACAAACTGAATATTCCTATATCATCCATGAAGTATTTGCCCTAGTTTCAGTCACACTGCAGTACAGATGTTTTCATCCAATGCAGGTGACAGCTGTTCCTGAGCTGTTCCTGACTGCAGTGAAGCTTAGTCATGATGGTACAGGAGCCAGGTATTTACATGTGGCCCGGGAGGACTCCAATAACCTGTTCAGGTAAAACATTAATATATGTGTAAAATAGTCCATCTTAACATCATCTTGTGGTTTTTGAATGGTAATCTTCATGACTGGATTTTTCTGTGAAAATAGAGAGGATAGTACTTCCTTTGTGGGACTTCTTGGACTTTTTCAGCTTGGAACAGGTGTCATGACGTCTGTTGTTCAGTCTGTTGCTCAAAATATGGTTAGTACTTAATTCAGGTGCAGTTCCCTAGATGCTTATGCAGATGGGCCTTGAAAACTTCCAGTGACAGAGATTATGCAACCTTTGCCTTCCATGAAGTTTTTTTTTCTAAGCCAAAAGGGTAAAAAGAAATGGGTGTACTCATGTGCTGAAAACTTATGCACTGCCTCCAGAAGTTGAAGTGCAGAGGTTGTACACCCTTTGCAAGAGGTGGCTGAGCACGCAAGAGTCTGAAGAACTCAGTAACTCTGCATCCTGGAGCATGTCACATTAGCTATTAGCCAGTGATGATGTTCCCATAAATCACAGCTGTAGGCAGGAGTTGGGTGGACTTCTCCTCACGAATGAGTGCATTCCTCTCTGTGCTCTCTGTCTTGCAGTATACAATTCCGAACCACTCCAATGGACAGCACTGGGGTCCCACATATTCTTGAGCACACGGTGTTATGTGGTTCTCAAAAGTATCCTTGCAGAGATCCGTTCTTTAAAATGTTAAACAGGTCACTGTCCACTTTTATGAATGCATTCACAGGTAAGGCAAAAGCAAATAATGCCACTTGAAATGCATGAGGTTTTACAGGTTTTGCAGTATAGCTGTCTGTTGGGGAGCCGTTATTATTAGGTGTGAATATTGTGAGTGAGGTATTAACTAACAAGGCAAAATAACAAAATAGATCCTGTTCATTTCACAGGTACAAAGTCACAGTAGAGCTGGAGTTTTGTAGTATACAAGAATACATTTAATTCTATGTATCTATGTATGGCTAAAGCAAAGTTCTTCTGATAAAATAGCTGCAGTGTTAAATGTCCATGTATGCCTCAGCAAAAATGCATTTCATGTAGTAAGTTTCATCTCTTCCAGTTACTTATGTGGATGGAATGTTAAAAATAAATGAGGACAAAATGCATCTTAGACTTTCTAAAATTCTGACCTTTTTATGTTTATTTATATGCAGCTAGTGATTACACACTTTATCCATTTTCAACGCAAAATCCCAAGGACTTTCAGAATCTCCTGTCTGTGTACTTGGATGCAGCATTCTTTCCATGTTTACGGCAATTAGATTTCTGGTAAGACAGTTTGAAATGTATGCAAACCTTAAAGTAGAGTGTGCCAAAATCAACAAAACCTTCAAACTCCCAATGCTTCTATTATTAATTTTTCAGGCAAGAAGGTTGGAGGTTAGAACATGAGAACCCAGCTGATCCTCAGACACCTCTAGTCTTCAAAGGAGTTGTTTTTAATGAAATGAAAGGGGCATTTGTAAGTTTTGTGAACGTTTGGTTTAAGATCTTCAGCTGCAGGTTATCAGTGGCATTATTGCACCAGAGATTCTTTCCTCCTTTTGAAAATCTAAGTCCTCACTAAAGTCCAATAGTCTGTTGCATAAGTTGTTCTTTTTTTTTTAAGTTAGCCTGTCAAAAGTTTGTTTACATATAAAAGAGCACCTTGTTAATGGATTTTATTGTAGATTTTTCTCTTAAATTCACATGGTAGTGTAGCTAGTTTTATTAAAGTGTGTAGGACTGCAGAACTAAATGCTTATGTGAGGAGATGGTTGCTGCATTAAGTTGGGAGCTCTGAGGACCTGTAATTGAGTACCTTTTATCTGTTTTGATGATTTTCACTGAAATGTGGTGTTTTCCTCTTAAGACAGATAATGAGAGGATATTTGCACAGCACGTGCAGAACAAAATCCTTCCTGATCACACTTACGGTGTAGTATCTGGTGGAGATCCATTATGTATTCCGGATCTTACATGGGAGCAGCTTAAACAGTTCCATGCCACACATTATCATCCAAGCAATTCCAGGTATCTGAATATGGGGATTAACTTTTTAGGTTATGTAGTGATTTAGCACTTTGCTCGTATTTTTTGTGAGGGGAAGACCAGCAGTACGTTTCCATCCACATAACAAACAACATGGATAACCTGTGCCCTACAGCAGCTAGGACAGCATTGAAGCAAGGAATTTCTTCTAGGAAAAGCAGTCAGGATGGAGTCAGGAAAGAGGGATGGCTGATTTTTCAAGGGTATGTCAGTCTGCTTGATCATGAGGATTTGTTTTGGGGGTTCTCATTTGCAGATGTTTCATCTTTGTGAGCTGAGGGGAAAGGGCACACAGTAATGAGTATTTAGCAGTAATGTTAAGGAGTTATACAAATAGCATAGATGAATCTAAGGGTTCCTATCCTCTTTGAAGTCAACATAGATTAAGTTAGAAGTTACAGATGAATGGCTGCTGAGTTGCTCCTCTATCACACACTACTGTATGGGGTTCTAAATAATGGATCTTCAGTTGAGTCAGATACTAGTTTGGTTGGTACTAATAAGGTACTTAAGCTAAAAGGCAATTTGAAAGTTATATGAAGGGAAATAATTGTTTCTTCTACACAAATTTTGTGCTCAATCTGTTACATTGATTAATTCACTTGTGGAACATCAGCTTGTGTTGTGACAGCGAATTTACCATCCATTGTTTTTCTCATCATCCCAAGTATTCTGCTGTACCTGTGTTTAGATTTTTTTAATCGATGGATAAGATTTACCTGACACATACCTAATTTGCATATACTTCCCTGGAAGTCTTGTAGATATGGGAATGCATTTGGTAGACTGACCCACAGAACCCAGCTGTGTTTTATAGGTCATAGCCGTGGATCATTGTATTTTTTACTGTAAGAATTTTGTCCTCTGAAAGAATACTTGAGAGCACTGGGTTTCTGGCTTCAATTGCTAATATATTTTCTTGAAACTTTGTATATTGCTGCAACTGAACTATTTTGAAAATAAAAAACCAAACATAGGGAAAATCATGATGTTTTGTGGCCTCTAAAGCATAAAACTAGCTGAAAAATGTGGAATTTTATCAGGAGATCTGTGAGTTTTATGGGCGTTCCAGATCAGGGGGTGTTTAACCTAGGGGCCCTACAAACAATATTCCACTCTAGACGTAACTGAATTACTGGAAAGCACATGAAATTCAGAGCATAGTATGAACTGCTACTGTAAATTTCTTGTGAAATCTGTTGCTTAATCCCAATCTTTTATTTGAAATGCAGATTTTTCACTTACGGTCATTTTCCACTGGAGCAACATTTGAAACAAATACATGAGGAAGCATTGATAAAATTTGAAAGAATTGAATCAAAAACTGACATCCCGAAACAGAAGCTCTGGGAGAAGCCTGTAAGTAAAAAAATCAAATAAAACCAACCAAACACCAGTACATCTCCCACAAACAAAACAACGCCAAAGAGCTAAACAAACAATTAAACAAAAAGAAACAGTGCACATGCAGTCTTGGAATTGCAGAAACTGAATATAACAGGTTAATATTTTAGCCCAGCCTGCTGCAGTTACTCTTTTCTTTAGAATTATGTAAATGAGCTGAAGTATTTTTAATTCTGGTTACAGTGGGAACAGACTACATTTATTTTTAGTTTCTGTAATTATTGTATGCAGTTATTATTTCCAGTTTTCAAGTCCCTTGTCATTTGAAGCACTAAAGCACTTATTAATGGAAAGCAGTTGGTGCTACTGATAGAAATACTGGTACTTAGTGTCAGGAAATATTTCTTCTAATGGTACCTGATCCTCCAGATATTGGTGTCAAAAATAATTATTAAAATTTGCTCCCTCCCACCTCCTCGTTTTCCTCCCTGGCTTGCCCAGAAGTGTAAATATTTCTTTGAAACCCATCTCAGAATGTTAATTATGACCAGATTTTCTTCAACCTCTCCTCTATTGTCCACATTTAAAACTTGAGATACCACTAATATTTTTTAAGGTGTCCTGTATTTTTGTATTTGCTTATGAATATTGAACTTATTCATGACTATCTGTAAAATTATTTTTATATCTTTGGAGAAAAGATGCTTTGAAGATACAAGCAGTCACTTTTTATTTGTAACTTTTGCTCTTAAGTGTCATCTGTATCATTTATTATACTTTACAGAGAGAACACAGCGTAACATGTGGCTTAGACTCATTTGCTGCTGATCCTTCCAAGCAGACAACTGTCAGTGTCAGCTACTTGTTGACAGAGTAAGTATATCAAAATGAAATTCTGAATCTTTAAAGGCACGATGCAAGTTTATTTCATGTCCCCAGTCCCTCTTGGTAAGCATCATCTTTAAAGGAAGTAATCCCATGGGAAAGTCAGACAAATCCTGCTTTAGTAAATGGAAGTTTAATTGCTAAACAGAATTTGTCTTTAGCAGACAGACCCAAGGAAAATCAGGCCTTATTTTACAGAACTGTTCAGTGGATGAGACGCTTGAGAACACTCTTCCTTTCAGTGTCCTGGCCCTGGCAAGCTTTTTTGTATGACTTACTGCTGACTTATCTCCCCTTGCAGCCCAATTCAACTTGCATTACTGGTAGTTATAACAAGTGAAAGACACAGAACTCTCTTAGTTCCCTAAGGTTTGGTGCAGTGTTCATAAATGACAGTTATTTCTCCATGGCTCCCGCTACATTGCTTTGTAGAGGTAATTCTCCTGAAATGGACTTGGTGATGCTGGGTGTCACATATTTTTAACTTGATGGTTTTTATGAACTGTTAATTTTTCTTCAGTATTACAGACACATTTGAAACGTTCACACTAAGCCTGTTGTCTTCACTATTGGTTGATGGGCCGAATTCTCCTTTTTACAAAGCCTTAATTGAGTCTGGTGTTGGTACAGATTTTTCTCCTGATGTTGGGTGAGTGTTACACTTTACATTTCGTCACTATAAACAATATTAGAAAAATTAAAAATCTCTATTAAAGTTGGGAGAACTCTTCTCTCTTACAGGCAGTTTATATCAGAATAATCTTATTTTAATATTAAAACAGTTTCTTCTGGTGAACTGTATACCATTCTCAAGTGTAATTATTGGCTTGTCAAAAGAACTTGATAGAGGCTAAGTTAGTTTACACAAAGTTGTGTTGTTTAAAGCTTGTGAATAATAAAAGTGGATAAATGGTATGAAACATGGTATACCTTCAGTGCCTTAATTTACTTGAGGTTTTCATCGTGGGCATTTAGCATTATTAGTAATACTGAGAAGAGTTTGCTAGCTCTCCTCTTTACTATGTTGTTGTTTCCGCTTTAATTCTATGATGTAGTAGTAGGTAGATTTGTCACAAATGTGCCTTTTTGCAATTAGGTGCCATCAACTTGCCTTCACCTCAGTAAAAAGGGTGTTTCAGTTGGTACTTTCTTAAACTGTAGCTCTTGCAGCCCATCTTGTGAGCAGCTTTGCACTGCAGCCTGTGGGTGGGTAGATTGTCTTCACTGGACTACAGGCTCAGCTGCTCCTGTGTCTTGCTTTTATTGTCTGCACAAAGAAAGAAGCATTTTCCAGGCATGATTCATCTGGCTGATTTTTAGACTTGAGGATGACAAAAATTATGCCTCAGTGCACTGACTGTCTGAGGTGTTTGAGTGGGAAACCTTACTATGCTCATCTGTGGTTTAATGTTTTACTGTGCCAGGCTTGACCAGTCTCTAAATGAAGTTATTGGCTTCCTGCAAGTCCTGTGTCATGCATGCCAGTGCTGTGAAAACATCTTAATATTCTAGAGCATGGCAGTAGAAATCTGGCTTTAGACACTGAAATGTAGTGGTTAAGTTGTAGTTTTGTTTAGCTGAGTTTTTTCCAGGTTGGCTGTATTGATATGGGGTTGAACTGTACAGTGAGATGGCTTTAATTTGCCTTAGTGGCTGTGGTGAAGAATCAATCTACAAGAATAATTTTGAGTCCAGGGATCAGTATTGCAGAATTCAATGCCTGAGCCTGCTGTTGAATTCCTTCTGCGCTTTTTAGACAAAGTAGTGGTTGTATATGAGCTGATGAGCACCTATTGCTTTTGTGTCTGTTGGCTTTGGTTTGAACTGCTAGGTGTTCCATGTTTCTGCAAGTGTCAGTTTGTCTCTCTAAAGGTGAACTCTTATGATTAACCCTGCCTGACAACTTGGACAAAATTGTCTTTACTGTGGTGTTTTATTTTTTTTTAATGCTGTTGATAATAATTGCAGCAAATGTGGAACACTTCACTTTGACCACTTACTTTTCAAATACTGCTTTAAAACTACGATGCCACTCATTTACTTAAGTAGAGTATATGTGTTTGGTGTTATATGCAGCTGAAATATTCACTTCAAGAGAAAGACTTCTTTACCTGAAAGAAATTACGGATGAAGTGAGTGAATGTGAATGTGAAGATGAATGTGAAGATGAACAGCAAATACCAGCTTTTCTTCTGTAACTGTTTTTTTTTCCCCTCTAATACCATATGCTGTATGTTTTCTTAACAGTGACCACTACTACTGAAATTGAACAAAAAATGCTTTTAAGTTCCATTTCTTGCCTCTTTGGTAATTATTTTTCTTTCTATCTAGCTTTTTAATTCGTGTGTGTGTGTATGTGGAAATGACGGGTGTTTTTCCCATTCTCCTGCCTTTGTGGACAGGTTTAACTAAAGGTCTAGTATTTGTCACTGAGTTGGAAATGTTTTATTCTAGGTTTAATGGCTCAACAAGAGAAGCTTATTTCAGTGTGGGTCTACAGGGTATCGCTGAAAGAGACATTGATACTGTGAAACAAATAATTGCTAGAACAGTTGATGAAGTTATTACGTGAGTAATGCTAAATTTTTGATAACGTTCTTAAATATTTTAGGTATTATAATATGTAGGCGTATAATAATACAGATATATTTAAAATAACATGACTTAAAAATTCAATTACATTACAATAAAAAAATCAAACAACCAGTAATATTGTTCAATACTCTTAAGATTTGTATCTGCTACTTTTTTTTATTGTGGCTTATTTTCATCAGCGTAATCTTCAGGAGTTTAATGATACTAGTGTATTTTCACTAAATTACACAACATGTTAATATTAGTTCATACCGCTTTTAATTCAATCTGGAGGACATTGAGTTATCAATAGTATAGTATATATATATCCTTTATCGATACTATAGTTCGTTTTCATAGTTTCATTTAAAACTATTAGTGTTAATGGATATGATTTCCTTCTCTCAAAGGAAAGGATTTGAGGAAGATAGGATTGAAGCTCTACTTCACAAAATTGAAATCCAACTGAAGCATCAGTCTACAAGTTTTGGACTTGCCCTGACATCTGTAAGTCCATGTGTGTAGTTTTTTAAGAATAAAAAGGATCTACTGTCTATATCTTTGTATATATATAAAAAATGTGATCATTTTGTAGGCTCTTGACGTGTAAAACTTTTACTTAAAGACTTTTTCCTTTTCATCTCATGTGGTTTTTTTCAGTAGCCGTCAAACTATCTCTGGACTCCTCACTGTATGACTTATTTGGGCAATGAGTCTGTTGTCTTTGCCTGAATAGAAGCTTTGATTGCAGTAGCACTGATTACTTCTGTAAGGGGCATGCCATACTTACTGGCTCTGGGAACTGTATGTTTTGGCTGGATGCCTGTGTGTTTTTAAAAGCCAAATAGAAGGATTGTATTTTTCTGTGGAATGTAGGATTGTACTGCTATAATTCAATTTCAAGATTCTTGAGTGAGTATGTACAGTAATTTAATTCCTGGCCTCAAATTTTGGTGCCAAAACTATTATGGAAAACATGCTCCACAGCAGAATGTGTTGTCTTTAAGCAGTCGACTAGTTGTCGTATCCTTGGGAATGAGTTAGCTGCAGTGTTTGCAGTCAGTGTGGAAATGAGGGTCTCCTGCAGCCACTCGTTCTCCAGTCTTCTCTGTTTTGTTCTGCTTTTGCAGCAACTTCAGTTGCTTAGTGGGTCTTTTACTTTCTATCTCTCAAGTGATGTATATTCTTCAGCGTGAACAGGAGTTCACTCCTTTGGCTTTTACTGTTACATAAAGAAGCAGAGCCCTGGATTAACATGAAACTTGTAAATCGGAAAACACAACCACAAGGTGTTTCAAGTCAGGTTGTTGTGCAGCCAAATCGTGGATTAAAGTGCCTCTTGTGTTTTGTAATAAGATCTGGCAAAATATGCCTGACTTTGATAGCGAATACTTTGTAGCATGTCTTCAGATGGTGGGAGTAATTCTGTCTCATGAAATGTTTATGCATATACTTTATCTTTCAACATTTTTAAGTCTTGAAGTTGATTCATCTGTTAGACCTTAATTCTAGCACAGGAAGCTCTTAAAAATTTGTTGCTTTTAAAGACCAGTTTTGCGATACTTAGTGTTAATACTCCCGTGGAGGAGGGTTATATTTCTCAGTTGTTTCTCTGAAGTCACGTTTTAGAACCAATACAGACCCCTGGGGAACAGACAACACTTATACTGATCTCCCTTTGGATGTTGAGCATTGCAATGCAACTGCTTGCATGTGGCCATGCAGCTGATTCCTTATGCATTGAACAGTCCATCAATCAAAACCCTGTCTCTTCAATCTGGCAACTGAGGATGTTGTTTGGGACTGTCAAAGGTTTTAGGAAAATCAAGATAAGTGATGTTAGTTCAGGAAAAAGCTCTTCACATAGACGGTGGTAAAGCATAGGAGTGGGCTCTCCAAGTGTAGTGGTTTTGGCTGGGGATAGAGTTAAGTCTCTTCCCAGTAGCTGGTGTGGAGCAGTGTTTTGGGTTTGTGCTGAAAACTGCTGATAACACAGGGATGTTTTCATTACTACTGAGCAGTGCTGACACAGTGTGAAATTCTTCTCTGGTTCTCACCCCACCCCACCAGTGAGGAGGATGTCAATGGGCAAGGACAGGTGGACCTCAGGTCCACCTGACTATCCCAGGTGTACCCAGGGATGGCCCACACCATATGACACGATGCTCAGAAATAACAGCTGGCGGAAGAAGGATAAAGGAAGGGAAAGGGTCTTTCCAAGTCGCCATTATGTGTGATGGAGCCCTGCTGTCCTGGAGAGGTCTAAACACCTGCCTGCCCAGGGGAAGCAGGGAATGAATTCCTTGTTTTACTTTGCTCATGCAGAGCTTTTGCTTGACCTGTTGAACTGTGTTTACCTCAACCCACAAGTTTCCTCACATTCACCCTCTGGTTCTTCCCCCACATACTGCTGTACTGGCAGTGCATGAGTGGCTCTGTGGGGTGGAGCTGCCAGCCAGAGGTAAACTGTGACACCAAGGAAGTGCTCATGGCCCCAGTCCTGTCAGTGCTAAAAAACTGGGCAATGCTCTTAGATACATGGCTAAATTTTTAGGTTGCCTACTGAGAATCAGCACTGAATTGTTGTAGTGACCCCACAGAAGCCCCTCAAATAGAGAGTGACAGCTTTTATTTTAAGAGAACTAACTCAAGCATATTCTGAAAGAGTACTATTCTTTAAATCACTTTAGGGAATTTCCACAGAATGGATAAAAATAGTTATTACTGAAAAAGGCTGAAGGCTTATGATAGCTGCTTGTAATTAAACAAGTAAGAGAAGAGAAGGTGGTTTTGACAGTTAGGATGCATTTGCTCTCTGGATGCTTTTAAGGGCTTTTTCTTTTAAGGTTTTTTTATATTTTCCTTTGTTTCATTATTTCCCCATTCATAGAGCGTAGAAATACAGAAACTTTTGGTATCTTGCCCTGTGGTGTATTTAAAGAACTTTCAACAGCAACTGGAGCAAATTTAATAGTCTCAAATTAGAGACTAAAACTAGAATAAAAACTTTTCAAAAGAAATATCCTGGGGGTATTTCTCATTATTTAGTATCTTCTTTCTCCAAAGTCCTATCTATTTTACATGGTTACCTTATTATAAGTCCTTTCATCGGGCACTGTAGTATATATAGACTACTTTGTCCCTACCACCTGTTTCTTTTTTTCTGCTTTCTTGAGCTGAAAAGTTAATTTATTTTAAATGTGAGGGAGGAAAGAATATTGCAGTATATTTCCAGAATACAGATATACACACCTTTGCAAAAAAAAAAAAAAGTAATCATTAAAAGGTGGTTTGGTATGATAAAATTAGAGACAGGAATGGAGAGAGCAAGGGCAGATGATGATGGAATAGTCCCGTAATGTTAACAAAGATTTCAGCTTTTTTCTCCCCCTCCAAATGCATTAGAACTCCTCATTGTATGTCTGCTATTCAAATATAAATGATAAGATGGTTTTGGAACATGTATGCGGTCAGTTAGAGAAATGCAGATGGATTGTCCTGCTTACCTAATTACTCTTTCCCATTCAGCATATAGCCTCGTGCTGGAATCAAGATGGGGATCCAGTGGAGCTTCTGAAGATTGCAGATAAAGTCTCTCGGTTCAGGCAGTGTCTTAAAGAAAATCCCACATTTCTTCAGGAAAAAGTTAAAACATATTTTAAGGTAGGCAGACTTTGGGAAAGTTATCTTCGGCATTAATTTTTGAATCACAATTTTGTATTTAAAATTAAACAGAAGGCTAATTTTTTATCAGCATATTGACTATTTCTATGTGTAGATTGAACAGCAGCATTTTTGAATGAAGTGTGTTAAATGGTTCAGGTGAAAGCTTTTCAAAATGTAAAAAACCTATCTAGTTGGACATTTGGAACTACACTTAATAGAATATTGATAAAATGCTACCATTTTACCAAACTGTGATGCCTGATACTGTAGAAGGGCCCATGGGTGTTTCCTGATGAGAAGTTCAGAGAACTACAGACCTAGTTATGTGTTCCTTAGTATTGACATAGCAAAGTGTCTCTTTTTCCATGATAAGGACTTGATTACAAATAAGACTGTTTTGGTGCTCCTCATATTTGTTCGACTGCTGTTCTAAATTTTGCTGTCAGTGCCAATTACTTTCTGCTTTTTTTTCATATGTTCTCCTGGAGTTATTGCAGAAATAAAACCAGTAAAGGCATTATAACACTGAAATAGTTCTGAAGCCCTGAATTAGCTAATGCCATAAATGAAAAAAAATTCACTGAAAGTATGCAAAAGTGGTTTAGGTTTGTTTTTAGTTTGTTGTAGTTGTGGGGGTTTGGTTTGGTTTGTTTTTTGTTGTTTTGTTGGTGAGGTTTTGGTTTTGTTTGAAATTTTTTTTTATTTATTTTTTTTCCCCTAGTCGACTTGTTTTGATTGCTTTGAAAGGCCGATCTATTACAAGTAACTGCAAATACGTAACCTGATTGGAGTAAATGTTAGTTCTCATATACTCAGCAAGAGACAGTAGCCTCAATAGAAATCAGTTTTCCTAAAGGCATTATTAGTGTCTGGAGGCAGTAGGGAGCTGTTAAGGTTCTGGCTTTTGTAGAGAAGAAATACAGGTGCAGTATTTTTGTGAATGTCCTTTACTGTGCAGTTCTCCTGAGGGGGGTGAGGCAAAAACATGGCTCAGTAGGAAGTGAGAATTATTGGATGTTCTTAAATGAGAAGATTTTGCACTGTTGTATCTTGCGCCAGGAAGTTAACAAAGCAGGCAGGGAGCAACACAGAGAATGCCATTAGTCCTGTCCATTTTACAGTAGCTAGTTAATTTTGCATTTCCCTCCAGCTCTGTGCTCAGTTGGGTTTCCATAATCTTTCCACATAGGCATGGGGGAGATCAACTCATAGAACAGAATCCGATTACATTGTCCCAAATTATTTTCTGTGTCTGTTAGTGACAGATGTTGGTGTTTGACTCCTACATTGAAATGGACAGTTTTTGAGGTCACTGCCTTTTGACTCCTAGTATTATGGCAAGTGGAAACTACTAGAGTAATTCTGATAGTAAAATTCCTCAGTCTGGTGTAAGCAAAGAAGAATTTAACTGCAGTTGTGACACTTCCATAATGCCTGGAGTTCTGTGGCAGCAAGGCTGATGTCAAGCATTTCTGAGCAGGATAAGGCATGCACATTTTACATCATATGGGATCTCTGTGCACTCAAGCTTGGGCAGGTTGAAAGAGGTGTTTAATGAAATGCTCTTGCATTTAACAAAACTCCCCATCTTAGAATAGTCTCCAGATAAATCTTGTGGTGTGCTGCTGTGTAGTGTTATGTACAGTTGTTTAACCTTGATTTAATTAAAGTAATGAGTACTGTGTGCCGTTGAGGGATTCTGAGTCTGTACTGAAATTTCACAGAAAGTTGTTCATGCTTGTTCTTGTGGTGAGCTGCCTCTCCTCCCCACCCGTGCAGTAGATTGTTCTGTGTGAAATCAAGAGTTCAGATTGCCTGTATGTGGTACTTTTGATAACATACAAGCCAAATGATGCACAGACTGTTTTTATCTACTGCTGCTGAAGCAATAATCTGAGGCAAGGAAGCTGCCCTCAGAATTAATAATGCTTTGTTTTGGGATATATTTCTGCAGGATAATCCACACAGACTGACTCTGTCAATGAGTCCGGAGGAAGACTACCATGATAAACAAGCTAAGATGGAAGCAGAAAAGCTGGAAAAGAAGGTCAATGGACTTTCTGAAGAAGAAAAAACCCAAATCTTTGAAAAAGGTTAACTTGCTTTTCACATTTTTATTTGTGTAACAGCTTAAAAACATGGATTTTTTTTAGATGGTGTTGTGTAGAATATCTTAAATTCTCAGGCACTCTGTAGCATTCACTCTGAAAGGGAATTATTTTTTAGTTGTTGGAAGTTTGTGTGTATGTATTACAGGCCTATGCAGTGCAGTGCTTAAAATATCAATCTGCTTATTCTTTCCCATGTTAACTTGCACTAAATGGGAGATGAATTCACATAATCACAGGATGGTTTGGGTTGGAAGGGACCACAGAGGTCCAACATCTCTGCTCAATAAGAGTCATCCCAGAGCACATGGCACAGGATTATGTCCAGGTGGTCCAGGAATATCTTCAGTGAGGGAGACTCTCCAACTTCTCTGGGCAGTCTGTTCCAATGTGCAGTCATCCTCACGCTAAAGAAGCTCTTCTGGATACTCAGGTGGAACTTCCTGTGCACCTGGCACCACTGAGAACTGCCTGGCTCCATCCTTTTGACACCTGCCCTTCAGATACATACAATCATATACCTTGAAGCTGTTATTTATGACCATGAGGTCTGCTCCACGCACCTATAAAACTTGTATTTTTTAATTTTATTGCTTACATTTTGTGCTTAACAAGCCAACTATAAAAGTAATGATCTTCTGGACAATAACTTAAACTTGGAAACCCTGGACAGTCATCTGATTTTGAGAAGGCACTGGTCTAGTCACAGAAATCCCCCAAAAATGTGGCATTGATTTTCTGAAGCTTTGATGCAAGACAGGTGATATAGGAGCACAGAATCAGAAGAGGCTTTCTGCTTACAAAGATAAATTGGAGAGTACTTAGAGGAGACCAGCTAGAATCTGAAAGGCTGAAATGTGAAACTTATCACAACAAATTATTTGCATCAGTGTACTGAGAAAGCACTTGAGGAAGAACTGCGGGGGAATGGGTTAGAAACAAGCTTCTTAACCTGCCACTTCTGAGTTGGTGTTCATAGAGCTGTGTGACAGGACAGACTGACAGGTCTTTCTTCAGGGATTAAATTTCATGTTGCTGTAAACAGAAAGTGAAGAAGGGATTGAAAAGGTAATTTACAAAGAGTGTTCTGTTTGCTGTTTCATGATAATCTGCAGAGTTCATTTCAGTAAAATATGTGAAAGAATTGCAGATAGAAGAGTCCAAACTTCAGACTTCTGCATTTTTTTTTCTGATATGCATCTCCTCAGTAGGTTTTAGGTTTTGACAGCACTTTCTCTAAAAGCTAAAAATGACAAACTGATGTTCTCTCCTCACTAGGTTTGGAATTAATTGCTCTCCAAAGCAAACCTCAGGATACGTCTTGTCTCCCAGCTTTAAAAGTGTCTGACATTGAGCCCAAAATCCCATTCACTGTGCTGGAGACAGCACTCACAGGTTAGTGTCACCACTGTTTCGTGCTCAGAAGAGCAGCACTGTTGGTTTGTTACCTGTCTGCTTGCCCAGCTGTTGCTCTTTGCAAAGTACACGGACTCGCTCGGTTGTCCATAGTTATGCTCCTTTCCCTCCAGCCCACAACCTCTGAGTGGATAGATTGCAGTGGATCTGAAATGCATTGTGGCTGGAACAGACTCCTGCCCTTCCCAGGATCTGATGCGAGCACTCCTGATGCCATGGTTGTATTGCCCCCTTGCCCTGCAGTCAGAGGAGTGTCTAAGTGGCATGTTCAGTGCTCTTGAGCAGTCTCCTCACTTTCCAAAGACTCACCCAGGTTGAAACACCATTGGCAGCTGGTGCATCGAGCCTTCCTTATTGCAATCCTTCCCTGCCCATTTTTTACAGAATATGATGTACAGGAGCCATGGGGAAAAAATAAATAACTTCAGTGCAAGTTTCTCCCTGCTTTGCCAGTGGCTACCCCATGGATTGATAGAAGAGGGTAGATCTCAATTTTGTTACAGTCCTGTCAAAATACTGGAGATAAATACTGTTCCGTAGTATGTTTCTGACAGATATTTTCTTGCAAAAATGACCAGCAAGTATCAAGACTGTATAATTTTGATGCTAAGAAATAGTTGGTTTTGCCAAAATTCTAATGTGTATATTCTAATGTCTTAGCTTAGATGGAGTGTACAGATACAGTGCAGAACCTGCTTTCCTCAACTTTTGAGGTACTGAAGGCAAAAATAGGAGAGAAAAGCTTCTCAACTTGTTCAGAAACAATTTATCAGCTGATTTCTCTCTTCAGATTGTCCAGGTATCCATTACCTTACCACGGACAAAAATAATAAAACCCTTGAGTCCAGTGTTCAGTGTAATGTGCAAAATTTGAACAAGTGGTGGCACTGAAATCCCATTAAGAATAATTTTCTGTTGGCAAGTTCTTGTAAGAGTTGTTTTGCTTTTGTATGTTTATAGTAGGAAGCTGTTGGTCATTCTTTGCTTTTGTTTTTCATCCCTAGCTGATGAAGTTCCTGTCCAGTACTGTGCTCAGCCAACCAATGGGGTAGTTTATTTCCGAGCTGTTTCCAGCTTGAACACGCTTCCTGAGGAGCTCAAACCATATGTGCCACTCTTCTGCAACGTCATTACAAAGTGAGAGGTTTACCTTCTTAGAGGCTGAAGCAACAGGCTGTGGTACAGCTTGCCAAAATAATACTGCCATTAATAATTTCAACATCTGTTCTTACTGTAGAAGGGTTTCCTTTAGAAAGTGGTCTTGTCTCTTCCCCACAGAGCTGCCAGCTCATTTTCCCTTTTCCATCACTCTCTGCATTGCCTTGTTGCCCAGTGTCAGTACAAGCATTCCCTGAACAGGTTGGAAAATTCCTATATATGAAAAAGAGACTAGTAGAAATTTAAAGTTTTCACTCGAATAGACTTCTGGTCTGATTTCACCATGTTGTCACAGAAACAGGGACTCCCATCACAGGGGAAAGAGGAGTACAGAGCAAGACAAGTGGCCTGGGAGGAATATGTGCTTTTTATTGGTCATAACAGTTTATGTGATGTTATTAACATAGTTCCATGTAAAAACCTGCACATAGAGCACACTTTAGTGCACCATTTAAAATTAATAGGATGCTTTCATTGAAAAGCAGGGTGTGAAGCTTTTGTAAGGTGTGAAATATTACTTTTGCCTGGTAATGCCCCAGATTCTTTAGTTGCTAAATTAGGATCGTCCTAAACAGAGCACTTTGCAAATGCCTTTTGCATCCTGGTTTTGACGTACACTGAAAATTGAAACAAATCTCTTGATTTTTACAGGATGGGATGTGGAGCCCTTGATTACAGGGAACAAGCCCAGCAGATGGAACTAAAAACAGGTGGGATGTCTGTCAGCCCACATATCATTCCAGATGATTCACACCTGGATGTGTATGAACAGGTAAATTAATCATAAACTTGCAGGTGTTACACTTGCAATAGCAGCTGTGAAGGTAAGGGTCAGTCAGGGCTTCCAGGTAGAGGGGCAGCTAATGTGCACTGAAAACCTCATATATAAAAGGACTTGTGCTTTTTTTGTGTAAGATACAACTTAGACAGTTACAGTAATATAGTATTTTGTCTTAACGGAGTGCTTGATGTGGGTATCCTGTCTAAGGCAGTGCCTCACTAGCATCTGTTGCCATATTTTTGAGCTCTGCAAGACATTTTGGAAGCAGAAGGTAGAGGACGGAATAGTGCACCGTTACACATAGAGACTGCAGTTAACATGTCACTGTTTGCAGGATCATTAGATCAAAGTATTGTGTGTAACGGTTCTAGCAATATTTCTTGAGATTTTTTCAAACTTGCTGGGGGTTTACTCTGTTGTCTGTTCCTCATGGATCGTGGAGTTGAATTAGGGGGATTCCTTTGCAGAAAGGTGCACCCCAGAACAGTTCTGCTTGTACTTTATGCAAAAAAAATGAGAAATTTTGTTTCTGAACTGCTGCCTACTGTTGAGAAGGAGGAATTGAGGAATCACCAGGCTTGCATTGTGAGAAGAACAATCATTTCATGTCTGCTCTAATTTAGTAGCACAGCCTGCACTAGAGTGATTTTTGTGATGTTAGCATTAGATTGGCATCACTGCATCCCTTTCATAAAATGTTATTGTGCATTTCTCAGATCATTGCTTTGGTTTTCTTGTGTGAAGGGGGTTTTTTGTGTTTTGTTTTTATTTTTTCCTTCAGGGTGTGGTCTTTTCATCTCTGTGCTTGGATAGAAATCTGCCAGACATGATGCATTTATGGAGTGAAATATTTAACAAGTACAGTACATTGGGTTTTGTTTGTTTGTGGGTTTGCATGTGTTTTGGGGTTCTCTTTTTCACTCTTTCCCCAACCATTCTCCTCTTATTGAGAGATCCTGCATTGGGATTTCTTTCATAACTACATCTTCATTGTCTTTCTAAATTTAATATTGCATCAATTGTGTGACTATATAGTGGATTAAATGGACAACCAACAGTTTAAAAGCACCTTGTTGAATTAGGGATGATGAATGATTCACTATAATGAATTCCATTGGTGTCCTTTTGCATGAGACCTGCTTCTGTTCTTTTTCAGCCCAAGATTTGAGGAGGAAGAACATTTCAGAGTGCTGGTTAAGAAGACTGCCCAGGAGCTGTCAAATGGCATTCCAGATTGTGGGCATTTATATGCCTCTATTAGAGCTAGCAAAAACCTTACACCTTCTGGAGAACTGCAGGAAATGTTCAGTGGGATGGATCAGGTGAAAAGTTAATAATATCCTTCAGCAAGGCCCAAATTGTCAGCTTTGGAATTACAATGCTGGTGTTTTGCTAATTCTTTAACTTTATCTGTCTTTCTGCCTTCCCGTCCTTCACAGGTGAAATTGATGAAGAGAATAGCAGAAATGTCTGATATTAAACCAATACTGCGCAAACTACCACGCATTAAGAAGTATTTATTAAATAGTGACAACATCAGGTAAGTTCCAGCTAAAGGAAAAGGAGCATTTTGGTTAAAGAGAGGCCATGGCCTGTAAATATGCATTTCTTTGTGCCTCTCACTGTATAGTGGGGTTTTGTGAAAGGAGGTCTGTGGAAAAACTGTAAGAATGTTGTTAATTTGACTTCTCTCTGCTTACAGAGTGTCAGCTGTAGTGGCTATGGTAGCTCACTTCATTAAATTTTTAATAGTTATGAGAAACAGCAAATTTCATATGTAGCTGTTGTACCCAGAGTTTTTGGTGGCCTGTGGGATTTTAGAGAAATACTCAAAATTCTGTTTTGTTTTTCCCTTAGAGGTGCCCATTGGACAAATACTGTTACATTGTAGTGTAACAGTTGCATACAGTTTGGTTTGGATTTTTTTATTATACCTGAAAAGAAAGTAGTGACATTTTGATACCTGCTTTATGCATATATTGGAAAAAGTAAAGAGGGCACGTTAAGATGTTTA
The DNA here is from genome assembly GCA_013396655.1 of Campylorhamphus procurvoides. Lineage (NCBI taxonomy): Eukaryota > Metazoa > Chordata > Aves > Passeriformes > Dendrocolaptidae > Campylorhamphus > Campylorhamphus procurvoides. Next base: position 548,747 of record WBMV01005072.1, read on the forward strand.
GTGTCAGGTGCATTAGTTCCAAACATGGGTCTGTTTGAAGTGACATAAATTAGAAAGTTTTGTTTTGCAAAGCATGAAATGATAAATGAAATTATGTAAATATCTATACTGTTCAAAACCATGGTAGGGCTGCCTGTAAAGAAAGGATACACAGGGCATTCATTTCTTTCAGAGACATTTAAATTGGCAAAGCTGAGGTAGTCCTGTCTTGTGCACAGCAGTGGTTTGACTGTTACTGCTCAGCTTCTGCTCTAAAGGTGTTTCAGGTCAAGCAAAAGAAAAGCAATTGGACTGTGAGTTTTTTCTTTTCTACATCAGATGCTGGATTATGAGTATTGTGCCTTTTTCTATGTTAAGATTACCAAAGACTGCTGATCTAACATTCTAATGATTTAATAGAAAATGTTTAGAAAGACAAAGTGGTACAAATTATAAAGGACTATCCAAATACACAAAACTATTTAAAAACTGGATATGTATTTTTGACAGGTGTTCTGTGAATGCAGCACCTCAGCAGATATCAGAAGCATCTAAAGAAGTAGAGAAATTTATAAAGGGCATAGCTAGAAGTAAAAAAGAGAGAAAACCTGTTCGTCCCCACGTGATTGAGGTGAGAAATATTACATCATTTGTGACTACGGCATCATATACAGTTGGCTTGATCATGTCATGACCACTGTGCAATCAGAAGATTGTTTGAACTCAGATACTATGTCCATACAAAGATGTTTAAAGAAATTTGCAAGAGTCAGCTCTGTGATCAGCTGCTCTGTGTTTTGCCACACAGACTGTCTTCACTGCAATAAAGCAGACAATAGAAATCCTGTAGATCAGCTGTTAAGCCTTACCCTGAGGTTACTGCCTTGGCGTGAGATGTGGAAAAAGAATTTCTTCCTTTCCCTGTTGCATAAACTAATTTCTTTTTTAGCTGAGCTTTACTAGAAATGTTGGCCAAAAGCAAATAGGGCATGATGTGCAGTTCCTCAGTTGCATAGGAATTTGTTTCGTTATCAGGGTGTTCAGGACATTTGGCACAAAATGTGCTTGATTCAGTGGAGTTGACAAAGGATCTGCTCTGTCAATATGCAGGTCTGTCTTAATTTCTGATGAGACTGGAGTAAGTTCCTTACCCATGACTAAAATGATAGTCTGAAACTTTGTGGGCCTCATTTAATCTCTGTCTTGGTGTCTCTCAGTGCCAGATTACTCTTGGAAGGAAATTCATTTGGCGTTTGCTGGGAAAATATAAAGAAGTCATTGAGTATCTTGCTTATGTTTGTGAAGGCACGCTTGGATGATTGTCTTGAAGAGGTTTGAGTGGTAATATTTTGAGTGGTATTTTGAGAGGTAGCCTTTGTAGTATTCTTGGTATAAATTGTTAAATTATCTTTTAATACGAGGACTGGGTCTCTTGCAGAAATCTTCAGAAGTGAAACCTGTGGGAAGTGAAATGGTTACTGGTTTGCAAATCACAAGGAAACTGGTTAATGTAAGTACATTGTTGCTTGGGGATATTGGTATTACAGGGCTGTTGCTGATAGTATAGTCCGTCTTAAACTGTTACAAAGCACAGCACTGGAACATAACCCTTCAGTTCCTCAGTCCTCGGACTGGATTGTTCACTTAAATGAGCCATCAGACTTCTTAATCGTTTCCAGTTAGTCCCTTCCTTTCCTTTGTCTCCTCCCTAAATGTTTCTGAATGTGAATGACACCTGACAGAAGAGCATTAGTGACAATTAAGTGAAAATGAAAATCTCTATTTGGATACAGGAGAAAAAAGCAGTTTGGCATATCTGACTTCTCCTTTGAGGAGAGGGCAGGGTAAGTTCAGCCCACGGTTTTGCCTGCTGAGCGGTGCTATGAACACACTGCTGTGCTAGGACAGCCAGCCAGAGTTGTGTGAGGGGCTGGGAATGGGGTCTCTGGAGCTAGGAAAGGATGGGGGAGTACTGAAATGGCATTAAAGCTACTTTGGAGGTTTGTAAGGGTCTGCTCATGCATAAGTGAGCACACAAGCGTATCTTTGAAAAAGGCAAAGAAGCAAGTTCTTCAGAAACCTGGAGACATGGAAAAAACCTGAAATTTTTGAAACGGGATGGTAAGAATTGAGTTTATGGCAGTGGGTGTTTGAGCAGAAATTAATACTGCAGCTGCTGTCATGTGGGCTAGTTTCTGAACTGGTTTTCAATGTCTAGAATTTAGTGGATGGATCGAAATACAATGTGGTGACCATATACCTATGTGACGCAGAATTTGAGAGTCATGAACACTTTTTCTAATCTGAAGTAAATCCAGGGCCAAGTTCAAACTCCTTGGTAGAGATAGAAGATCTGCAAAACTGAGAAGCCAGGGTGCAAGGATGGGTAGCTGATGGACAGTGTCCCTGTACTTTAGTTTCCCAAGGCAATTCTATTTAGTGGATATGGGCACAAGCTAAATGTCACTGGTTGCAGTGTGGGGTAAGTGGCAGCTTTAGCATTTGTGTGTCTATATGTTTGGCAAAATTTCCTAGTTCTCAAAAAAGTCAGAGTTCTCAATTAGATAAATTATAAATTAGATAAATTGTTTCACCTGCTAACTGTGACAATATTGCATCCTTCTCTTAGGATCCTACTTTCAAACCATGCCAGATGAAGACCCATTTTGTACTTCCCTTCCCAGTGAACTATACTGGGGAATGTGTTCGGACAGTTCCCTACACGGCTGCAGACTATGCAAGGTGGGAAGCAGAACATCAGGGAGTTCTCTGTGTGCTGCATAGCACAAAACCAAATGGGAAGTATTGGGCTAACTGCAGAAAATGGTGTGTCAATAGAAAATGATTGGCAGTGCATTTGTCACAAAATCTGTACAAAGCAACTGTTGTATGGCTGGGTCCAGAGGTTCACTGTAAATCCTGAGATGAAGTAATGAGGGGCTGCTATCCTCTAACTTCAAGTAAACAGCCCTGCCTACTTGTGTGTGTCCTGAGTTTACAATCCTATTGCATGTAACAGATCTTAGGATGCTGCTCTCATATTTCATTAATGTGAAATAAATGGAAATAGTCAAGGAATATTCTAGAGGAGTGCCCCCTTTACAGTGATGTCACATTATTCAGCTATTATTAAATATTGATCATTGCTATTGTTAGTTGTAAATTACAAGAAACAATGCATTGCAAATCGGGATCCCAGGAAACTTTAGAGGAAGTTGAGGATAGTACTGTTGTCCAGTTCACTGAACATCTTTGCTGTTGCTCTTTCTCTCCTTCCAGCCTTCGAATTCTTGCACGGTTGATGACAGCTAAATTCCTACATACGGAAATCAGAGAGAAAGGAGGGGCTTATGGTGGAGGTGCTAAACTTAGTCAGAATGGCATATTCACTTTCTACTCCTACAGGTAACAGTGGGTTTGTTCTTTCCTGTTCATGGCTGAGGGGACCACTGACTGCACTTGGCTGTATCTTATTTTTTGACTTAATTATAGCTCTCTTTCGCAGTGAAGTGAAATAGAAGGAATGAAATAACAAGAAAGTGATTCAGTGCTGATGATGTTAAATTAATTGCTTAATAAACCCTTCCTTTCTTGGTGTCTTTGGGAAAGCCTCATTTATCCCTCCTGGTAGTAACCACTGTTGCATATCTTTACTTCAGTATTTACTGTCTTGGTACCAGATTTATGTAAAACTGGCTTTTGCTTGTTTCATCCTGGGTTGAGGAGACCCTAAAAAAGGGAATTTCAAGACTATTCTGAGACTAAGAAGTAGGATGGTCATGTTCCATAAGGTTATGCAGCATCCTTCAGTGACTGGAATCATTGGAGGTTCAGCAGAAAGCATTGCTGGTGGTGAGCTAGAACTGCTTTCTCCTTTTCTTTTTTGTCAGTCCAGAGCAACTACCTTGCATTGGGCTCACTAAAGCATTTTCAGATGGAATTTGAACTGGAGGTGACAAAAAGTAATTGTAATCTCCACTAGAAATGTTATGTGGCTGGAGTCATGGCTTAAATCGTTTTCCTAGCCCAAAGGCAGCCTAGCACAGTGCTTGGTCAGGATTCCTAACTGAAGTTTGAGCAGCCTTGCCTCTCTGTGAAGCTTCAGCGTGGTAGGACTTGTCCTCGCAGTAGTCGTTAACCTGTGGCACCTGTTTTACAGAGAGCAGAAACAAGTGTAGCAGGAAAGACAACTTAGAGAAGATACGGCATATCATAAATATCACTGGTGTGGGTAGTAATGGCAGATGTGTTTACTGAGCTGCTGCAACAGATTGATAGTGCACTGTGAACAGTGCTGGCTTACCTGACCCTCTCTTATTGGGCCAGTTCTCTGGACACTGTCTTGGAACTACTTTTAGGCAACTAAACAGCACCTGTGTATTTCAAATTCTAAATCTGTGTGGTTTGTAACACTGTAGTTTCTTCTGGGAAAAAAGAAATCAAAACCAAGCAACCCCAAAACCTCTCCCGTACATAAAAAGGAAGATTATAATTTAGTCTTCCCTATGCATGTTTGTGTGATGCATAGTAAAATTCCGCTTTTTCATTTTGTGAGACTGAAGTAATTATGTTTTCTTTTTCTTCTTAGAGACCCAAATTCCTTAGCCACCTTGAAAACATTTGAAAAAGCAGTTGAATGGGCCAAATCTGGAGAATTCACACAACAAGATATTGATGAAGCTAAGCTAGCAGTGTTTGCTGCTGTGGATGCACCAGTAGCTCCTTCGGATAAAGGTATATTCTCACCAGCCTCCCAGAACTGCCAGTGTTAAGTTTAAAGGGAAGAAAATAGTCGCTTTGCTAAACTGTGTCAGATGATAAAATTTGTACTAGGCAGATGTAAGATAACTGCAGTTTCAATTAAGCAGTCGGTTCCTGTCGCTCTCTTTCAGAAACACCACCTGCACTCAGGGCTCTCTGCTGAACTTTTCATATTCATACTGCTCCTTGATGTCAGGTGCATACAGGTAGAGGAGGAGGGAGAAGGAGGAAGCAGCTTTAGGTTTGGAAATGACATTAAATGCAAACAAACAGGAAGGCTGAAGGATTATTTTCCTGCGATAAGCAGGCATATTGGTTGTGACTGTCACTAGCCTTTTGTTCACATTTTCTGAAGCATAGAAGTCTCTCTACTGGGGCGGAGGGTGTTATCTTCTTTACATATGTGCACACTCATGATGCCTTTGTAGTATCTTCACATCTTTTCAGTTTATTGACATGTTGCTTTGCTTTCCTCCCTTTTCCCTCCCTCCCCCATTCTCAGCTGAATTTCAATCCAAAACTTGCCGAGTTAGAATACATTCCCTTCCTATACATAATGGAATTACAAGGTTAAGATGAGTGTTATTTTAAAATGTGCTTGTATTAACACTAACTTATGAAAGAAGAAAAGTTCAAGTGAAGCTAACTTCTAGCTGACAGAATCTGGTTTTGGTCTGTGCAATTGAACAGTAATCGGTATGAGGTGCATGCAAGTGCAATGCCTGCACATTGGGTGTTGGTGTTAGTGAGGGATGATGAATGTTCTTTGGCATTTGAACACAGATCTTAACAGAGCGATGGCAAACTCTGTGGAACACTGAATAGGAGAGCACTGTTCCATGGGCCTGGGAACTGGTGCAGAGAGAATGCATGTCCCTTCATGCTGTTACTTCATTTCAGTCACTGGGCCCTGCACAAACACCTGAACAGCCTTACCTGGCTGAGAAGTCAGCCCTGCCTTGGGCAGGAGCTTGGACTAGTTGACAGAAGTCCTTCTAATCCACCTTCTTTACCCTATGCTTATTTGCCTGACATAAAGCTTTTCTATGATTATTTTGTAGTTCTCTGGTTGTTTAAGGAGCCATAATATTAATATTAAAATACTGTAGGCAAGTATTCCAACAAAAGCATTAAAGCATTTGTATGCAAATTTGTGTGTAGCACAAAAAGGTGATCAAACCTTCACATTGCACATGTATCACAATTGATTGCAAATTGCAAGAATTATAAAAACAGGAGCATTATGAAATGCAGCTTGCAGCTACTTGGAAAGTACTGAGACTCTTCAGAATTAATAATGTCTAAGTTTGCGAGACCATTATGTTCAGATTTTTGACACACTAAATCCCTTGTCTGAACAGAATAAGTTTTTTGTCTTTTTACTAAATAGGAGACTTACTACCTCAGTCCAGTTCTAACCTGTGATGTGTGATTCAGTTAGATACTCTGTCAGAACAGTGGCCTGATGGTAGTCTCTGTTCCTTTCCAGAACACGTTCTGGTTGTAGTTTGCACTCCTTCCTGCACTTGGTTGTGACTGAGATTCCAGTGCAATGTGTGGTTTTGTTTTCTTTTTCCTAGGAATGGGTCAATTCTTGTATGGGATTTCAGATGAAATGAAGCAGTTGCACAGAGAACAACTTTTTGCTGTCAACAGAGAGAACCTGGTTGATGTATCAAACAAGTAAGCCTGTGCTCAATTTAGGAAAATGCTTACTTGAAAAACAGAGTAAAAAGCTGATATTAAGAAGAGTTTGTGAAAGTTACTGGATTTCTTCCCCTGATCCTTCATCCTACTTTCACTACTTTTTTTGTAACCTAGAAAGAGACATGATAATTATATTGTGCTTATTATATTCTGCATTGTAGCAGATGTAAGTCCCTCCTACCTTCTGAATTTGTGGGAGAGTGTTTCTGGGCCTTTCAAAAGTAACACAAACTGGAGTGTCAGTAGTATATACTTTCTATGTGAACTGGTTCTCTTAGACTTGTATCATTTTGTCTGACTTCTAAATTCCATTGTAGACATAAGAATTGCACTACTGCAGAGTAAACACTAACAAGTTGTACCTATCAAGGGAGACCTTTTCCTGAGATGAAAATATTTTTAACTTGTATAGCAGAACTATGGATAACTGAATGCACCAGCTTCTCACTTGTTTATGGGGGTTTCTTTGCAGGTATCTTGCAGCTGGGAAGAGCACTCGTGGTCAAGCTGTACTCGGCCCAGAGAACGCAGATATCACCAAAGATCCCTCATGGGTCAAACGATGACTTGCTGCTGAAAATCCTAATAGAAAAAAGCCAGTCTGCGTGACTACATCGTTAGGGTTTTTTAGTCACTTTTAATAGTGCTATGGTCTCCCTGAAAGGTTCATTACTGTTTTTAACAGTGTTCACCAAACCAGTTAGAAGCTGCCCTTCTTGAAATAACTATGTGAAAAAATTTCTAACCATACAGTATTTGAGAGCAAGAATTACATGCTTTGCATGGCAAAGACAGACCTTAATCTTCTACTGAAGCCTCGCTCCTCCAATTGCATATGAATACTATATAAATGAAATATTTTTGTATATGTAAAACTCTAGTTTTAAATGGTGTCTGAAATCATGTTTGCTGTTGGATATAAAAAAAACTGTCTCTCATACTGACATATTTCATTTTGTTTTGTGGTAATTCCAGCTTCCTTTGCATAAGCCACCTACAGCCAGAGGAGTCTGTAACAGTACATTCCCCCTCCTGTCAAGCTGAGTGTGTAGTGAACTGCAGTGCAGTGGGCGAATTCCCTAATGAATCAGGGGACAGTCTATTTTAAGTTAAACCTACCTTGCCAATTTGAGCAGCATTCAGTCCTATGTTGCTATGACAGGGTTTAGTATTTTAACTTCTTGTCAAGGTCCAGTTAACATAAGTTGGCATGAGGAAATATTTTTGGATATTTGTCAGTCTAATTTAAAAAATTACATTAGCCTTTTTAATCATTGTGGTTTTTCTGGTAGTCCTGAAGAAGCTCTGAGAAAAAGGAAAAATGAAGCAAGGACCAGGTTACGTACCCTTCTGAATCTTAAGTTGTTGAAGCTTTTCATCCCCACTCCCATCCCTAAGACAGTTTTACCATTCTTGTACAAGGAAAAAGGATTCCTGAAGAAGCAGGGAAAAATATTTGCCCTGCTGTGACTACTTCCTACAGGGGTTAGGGAAGGAAAAGGGCAGTTTCTTTTTCCCTTCACTGGTGTGTATAGAAAATCCTTCACCAACTGTCATTTCCTAGTTGTTTAAAAGCACGTGAACACAATTTGTGACACATCACACATGATGTTTGCAACAGTACTTTATTTCACTTCAGGAACATTAAGCACATCCTGTAACGCAACACAAAGCTAGCCATCTACACTTAGTTTTGGGGTGTAAGTACTCTGAAACAAAGTGCAGTAGATGAGTAACTTACAGAGTGCATAGAACCGTGTTGCACTTGCTTGTTAAAAGGGCAGTATCAGTAACTGGTGCTTTTCCATTAGATGCAGGGGTTTGTTTCAAACATAACACACATACAGGACAAAATCTGTGTGACAGCTGAACATCTTGTTTCACATAAAGTGCAGGAACAATAATTTAAATGTTACAAAACAAAGCTGTAACGATTCTAAAGCATTGTTACTCACAATGTGCATCTATGACAACAATCTAAATGTGATGTGTTTAGATGGGTGCAGGCACTGCTTCCTTTGGGAGCATGGCCACATGCTCCAGCTGGCCTGAGTCTGACACGTCATAACTAGTCTTGTACTTGGCCAGGATCTTCATCAGTGGTCTCAGCTTCAGCCACCATTGCTCCTTGGGAATCCTGTGCCTGGTGGGGAAAACAGGGAGGTGATTGATATGTGCACGGGGTAGGGCAAACACCTTCCTTATGAACGGGATCAGACAGTGAGCTTTACAATGGGATGTAAACACTGACACAAAGTAAGGAGAATCAAGGACAGAATCCTTCCTGGAAGATGTTATTTATAGGTAGGCATAATACTAAATCTGGCACAAAAATGCTGCCCCACTGAACTGACCCAGAAGTAAAGTAATTCTAGGTATTAGAGCAAAGGCAATTATGAAAAAATTATTTAAAAGGACAGCAGAGTCCCAGAATTCACAATGAGAGACTTGGAAGTATAAGGAGGATGAAGAGAAAGCACAAAGGGAAAAAACAAGTGAACACACCAGAGTGAATCAGCGGCTGACTGCAGGCCCAAGCCAAAACCAGTAAGAGGTGGGGCAAACAGTGTCAGCACTGCAGAGGAGTGTTTGTTTGAAGTGGTGAAAGGAAGGCTGTGCTGAGGTGTTTAACATGTAAGCAGCGTATACTTACACAAAGTCTGTTTCAGTCTTGAGCTCAGCCACGGGTTGGAAAACGAGGTTGCGTCTGCGCATTCCCAGCAAACACACTGAGTCATCAGTATTGGCAAATACTTTTCCTAAAAGAATTAAGTAATTCAGGATCTTTCTTTCTCACATGTATAAGGGCAAATACTACTTTTCCGTAATTAAACTGAATCAAAAGCTTACAGTAGCTTAATTTCAGCTTCTGATTACTTAATAGAATGATCATCAATTACAGCTTTAATAGGGTTAGATCTCCACTTTTTTAGCTTAGCTTTGGTAATTAGCAATGAAATTACAGTGCAATTAAGCAACAGTAAGTCTGAATTTTAGCATCCGGTTTGGAATTTGATTTTAGGAAATAGTGCTTTACAAAAATTCCCAAAGAAGACACATTACCTGCTTCTGTCTCCCATACAGGCAGCATGAAACAAAAAGGAAGAACAGATGTAACTATATAAGCATCAATTCCTTCATGCATGAAAACCTGCAATCACACTTTTTTTTTTTTTAAGAAAGATGATAAAACAGCTGTCTGAATTCTTGACCTCACTTGGGTGTAAATCTTTGTACAGCAAGAAGCACTGCAAGGCACTACTGAATAATAAAAACATCATCAAGAGGAGAAGAAATCTGATGACTAGCAAACATTTATATGTTTGCATAGTGGAGTAGCCTTATATACTGATAGACAATGAAATACAGTAACAAGGAGATTGCACCAAACATTTCTGCACCTTTTCGGTAGGTTTCTTTCAGTTTTTTGGAGATCCACTGCATAGCTTTTGCCGAAATTTTTGTCCCAAAATTTCTATCAAACGGTGAAGGTGCTCCACCCTGTGTAAAAGTTTAAGTGTGGGTTAGTTTAGTCATCAAACCAGTATCTGTGTCTGTTTTATCAGGCATCTCTGCTAATGGTCTGCTCAACCTCTTATTTCCATTTCCTCCACTTAGCAAAACAAATCAACCCCCTCCCCACATAAATCAATCTAAGGCATTTAAAATTCATGCTCAGCACCTGCAGAACTCTCATGGAATCAGTTCTACTTCTCACTTAAAGGAACAAAGGGCACTGTTTGCCCTTTCCTCCACCTCAGCCTTGGTGGTGAGTGTAGCCAAATCAGAAACACCCTCTTTGCCCACTAAACAAGCTGTATTGTGAGATAAAGCAATGCAGACACATTATGAATGAGCAGATAAGTGTGTTATAAGACTGTATTACAATAATAAGAAAAAAGAGGAGTTGCTTAATATAGACAGGAGAGGAATAAAAATGAAAAATCATTAAGAATCTAATGCATATATCCCCATATTTTTAAACAGGGATTCCAATAAAATCTAATTCTAAAAAAAAGCCCCAAGTTTCTGAGTTAGCTACAAAGAGAAATCCACACTTCTTTTCTTTAATCCTGGGTCAGACTTGTTTAAAATGCTTGAACAGTGTATGCTCTTTGTCTGTACAAAGTTGGTCTTGTCTGCAACTTCAAGGTCATATTTACCTGCTGCATGTGGCCCAATACGTTCTTTCGACAGTCAAACACTCCTTTTCCTTCTTCAGAATACAGCTGATAGATGAAGTCAGTTGTGTAGTTCTCGTTGCAGTTCTCATTTCTGTAACAATTAAGGTCAGTGACACTTAGAAAATTTACTATAAAGTACTGGATGTTTTTACAGCTATTGAATGACACGTGTTTTCCCAACTTCTTGATACCAGTAATCCTGGCTTTGACATTTTCATCTAATCACATACGCTCACTTCCCTGTAACATGCTCACAATTTTGCAATCTCCATTACTGTTACTACACAGACCTCACTGGCAGGTCACTTGGAATCCACTGTTAAATAAAGCAGTGAAAGATAATTGTTTTAAGTCTGACAAATTCATTATGCAGAGAAAAAACTGCATTAAATCAAAAAGCCATCACCATCCAGTGTCATCATTTTGCCCTTCATCAAAACGTAGATAATGAATAGCTCCTTAGGCTTTTTCTAATACTGTAAATGTAGGATAGTTTTCACCCCAGTAATTTAACTAGTAGAGCCTGAACAAATATAATGGTACCCTCATACAGCTTATGGTCATATTAATTTTCAGCCCTACACTATTTGGCAAACTAAAAATAAATGCTCAAGAGAAAGTTACAGGCTGCTTACAGAGGTATAGTTTTAAAACAACCAATATATTCTAAGTATTTTTATTTCTGAAAGGTATTTTATTCTACGTTATCTCTTAAAGTCTAAGCAGGATTTTTATAGGAAAGGGTCTATTATTTGTGTGCACATTTATGGTACACACTACCTGTGGTAATAAAGTATCTAGAATAAAAGACAAACTGAGGAGAATACAGACTGAAAATTGGATAAAATATTAGACTTCAGAGCAAATATATTTACAAAGAAAGAAGTAAGTTTTGGACTTGAGCTTTCAGACAGGTACCAGATTGCCTCCTGGGAACACCAGCTTTACTAAAAATCTCATGATGAAGAAATTATCAAGGAATTATCATAGGAATAATCAAAGACTTGGGAGTGTCATTCCAGGTGGCCAAGCAGCCAACTTGACTGGAAATGCTCAGCATCACTGTTGCCATCTATTACAATTACTTACCTCAGCACTAGACCACGCTGGATACTGGTTTTCATTTTTTCAGTCAAGTGTTCCACGTTAGCCTAGAAACAACAAAAGTATTTTCAAAGAGCCATACAGAAGTCTAAAACAACTTTTACGATCCTATACTTCCTGAGAACTTCTGTCAAGTATTCCACATAGAGCATTATGTGCAAATTCAAATACTCGAGATTTTTGGAGATCCAGGATAACATACTGTGTATGGCTATTCCTCTTGGGCTATAATTATCTTCTAACACCTTCCTCTACATTCAAGTAACTAATTTTAATAACAAAGGTGTTTTTATATGCTGTACTGGTACAGCATCAAGCCTGATATGCATAAAAATACAGAGATGGTCACAAGACCACAGACGACCCTTACTCTCAGTCCTGCCAAGTCCTGTTTTGGATACAGTGCTGTGCTGGTATTCCCCTATAGGACAAGAGTACATGCGACTGAGAAATGGATGGGGATAAGTTATGATTCATTTCACATTTCTGTGCCTTCCAGGAAATTCCTATCCATTTAGCTTTGTATCTGTCCATGACTGCAGCTCACATCAACTACAGCAGAAGTCTGCAGTGCTCACAGTAGGTAAGTTCCACGTCAGCTGGTGGATGTAATACACCCTAATCCATAATCCTTAAAGCCTGAGGTCTTTATTTTAGTAACACCTCCAGACATGCTCTGAATGGCTGTGTTAAGTCAGTATCTAACAAACCTGACAAACTGGTCAGTTCCTGACCTGAACAGCCTTCCAACACAAATTGTACCACAATGAAAGAATATTCCTTTTTACTTTTAGCTCTATTTTTGGTTTTATTTTAAAACTAGTTAGGTCTGTTCATTTAATTTGAATTTCAATCAGAAGACCAAAATTTAAACAATTCATCCAGTAGTGTTTAATGGCTAATACAATTATTTTTGTCATTTACCAGAACTTGGTGTCAAGAATAACTGAGTCTGCATTCCTTTATGTTATGACATAAGAACTGGCATGACAAGCACAGAATTTAGATACAGTATAAACTGGGGTTCTTTTCTTACATGAGCCAAGGATACACATTTTGATGCACAGCAATTTTAGAACCTACTTAAAAACGTGCAAAATGTTTCTAATGCTGTATACCTGGAGCTCTCGAATATCAAACTGTTCTTCAAAGATGTAAGCAGCATCAGCTCCTGCTGCCAGGGCCCCCATGTTGGCCAGGTAACCACAATAACCACCCATGGTCTCGATGATGAACACGCGGCGCTTGGTGCCACTGGCTGACTGTTTGATGCGGTCACAAGTCTGGTCAGAGACAAGATATTCTAAGTATACATTTAAAAAGACTGATTTTTAAATGTTTTTCTATGTCATGCAACTTTGCATCACTTCCTAGTTAAAAAAACAAAGCATTTATAAAAAATAAATATTTAAAAATTCCAAAATAGCTTAACTGAACACCAGAATAAAAATGTTTTACTGCTATCAACTCTTACTTATTTTCTTCCTGCAAATACTAAAGAATTCATTTTGGTTTGTACATGGAATTAACAGCTGTGTATCTGTTTTCTAACAGATACAAATACATATAAATGAAGCTTTTTAAGCTTCTTTAAGTTTCTCTTCTTTTAACTCAGTTCATTACTGAAATTTGCTTCTTTTGTACTGAAATTCACTGCATTCCAACCATACTGACAGCTTTGTAATGCTGCTCAGTTACTTTTCAGTAACAGTATCCACATAAGTATCTTTATGTCAGGCACTACTGGTGCATTTTTTAAAATGGTTTTGTTTTTTTACTATAGGTACATACCATAAGACTGCAATCTCCACTTGTACCTTACTTTGGCCAGCATAAGTAATATTCTCTACAAGGAGATCCAATTGACATCAATATTTATTAGACCTACCTAAGAGACTTGGAAAATAACAGAGACAATCTCCAATCTGGCAAGACCTAGGAAACTTAGGAAAATGCAGAAACCTGGGAACTAGGTTACTATATACATGTACATTTTAATAATACTCAGAAATCTGACAAATTCACCTCCTGGAATGAATATTTCTACTAAAGTTGTTTTAAAGTGATCAATTAATTTCTCTTTCTTTCTAAGAGAAATAAAAATATCCTATTTCCTTCTTTGTCTTAGAAATAAATAAGTATGTACCACATTTTGTGACAGGAAGACTTTTGTGAAACTGATGTCCCAACATCAGTTCTATTTAGTAAAAAAATGAAAAAGTACCTAGTAAGTTTGTCATCTTGAAACCTGATTATAGTAACATTTAAAAATCCCCATGTGTTACTGATTTTCTGAATGAGCAACTGCAGATGCTGTAATATTTGAGGTATGTTTCTTAATTTTTTAAAACCAGGACCTTCATTCAGCTAACTGAAAATAATACTTCAAGCTGAAATTCAGACTGAGAGCAATATGGGCTTTAAAAACATACCTAACAGACCACAGAACAAGTAATTGATATATGAAAAAACTAGATAAACCCTAGAACTTCTAACATAATAGACCTCAATGCATTGAAAGACTAAGACCAATTTAGGTCCAGCTAGCAAAAGTTACATGTAATTCCATTTACACATTTTTTCTATTTGCATATATGCATCTTATGTGTATACGCAGATGCAGACTTCACGTGAATTTATTCAGAATACAGATTGATATTCTTTTACCCTAAGCAGAAAGTATCTCCATAACCATGTCACAAAAGCCTACATTGAGCTTTTATGAGTTTTTCAAAACACTTTAGTTTACCTGAAGCATTTGCCCATTCCAGATGTTGTTTCATGAGAATTTTTGCAGAATACTGCAGAATGGAACCAGTTTTAGTTTCTAAAAAGCTGCCTGAAACTGCACAGGTACTGAATGTTTAGCTTACAATATATAAAAAGTCCTGTCTTTTGACACAAATACATGTGTGAAGATGTCCATAATTTTGAGAGAATTAAAACATTTGTAAACCCCCACATTTCTGCAAAAATTTTCAAACTGCTGGTAGTAGAATGCAATTTTCTGCCTTTTGAGAATCTCCAGGTTCTGAGCAAGGACTTAAATCATTAGCTGCTTATGCAACTAACTACTTGAGATCTACTTAGAAGGGTTTCTATCCTTGACTATATGAAAGACATAGTAGAAACCTTCCACTATTCCTCTCATAATGACTGTGATAGAAATACCCAAATACAAAAATGGCACAGATGGATTTTAATGAATCATTAATTCATATACCACTCTACAGGCTGAAAAGGCCAAACATCAAAGGCCTGGTGCAGGTTTCAGACATCTTAAAACATGAAGAAATGTGGACCCTTTTTGCAGCAACTCTTTGGAATTACGTTGCTCGTTGAGCTTTCATATGAACTGATCCAGCTTAATGAAAAATCCAAAACTGTTCCATTGTTACCATAAACAATAACTAACCATAATAAAATTAAATAGATACAACCTTTTTTTTTTTTTTACTGAGAGCTTTACTGAAAACTGTAAAAATTGCAATAAAAACAATTGAAGAGGAAGCAGCACTATATGCAACCATTTTTTTGCGCCATTGTGTTTTCATGTTTTCACTTTAAAAAGATGCATCACTATTCGAAGTCAGTATTAGCAGACTTACCCATTTCTGTGAATGCCAGGCTAAGGGGGAGGGGGACAGCTAACGGAGTGGGAAATGTCCTGCCTACAGACATATTGCTACAATGCACCCATGCTACACCTTAGGACATCTTCACCCCAGGGATGCTGTACTGCAGCTCCTAAAGACCAGGCCATCCTGTGTTCTCACACAGCTCATTCAGTTATCTACTGGAGCTTTTTCACTGTATATAAGGAAGTAACACTGTATTAAAGGAGGAAAACAAACCTGCATTTCTCAGCCCCCTGGATCTCTAGACTGACTTTTCTGGCCAATTACTTCATAATTAGTTATACAGTTACTGCTAATGTGGGGCTTGATAAACCCAGAGCTGTTCAGAACTTTACTCATTTGTTTGCGTTACAATTCAGCTCAGTTCCCTTTGCTGTGTCACCAGCAGAGTCAGTGATGAACTGAGAGCTCACAGAGCAGTTGTACCCAAGGGAAAAAGCTATGGCAGACTAAAACTAGAAAATTCATTGTTCTGACTGAAATCAAAAACTGAATCATAGCAAGTTCTGGCCTCACACTGTTTAGTTAAACACCAGTAACAGACTTAACTGCTTATGTTATGCATGCATTTACATGCACTTAATATATGTTAAGCCTAATGGATCTATGGGATTGTTCATGTGTTTAGCATTAATCACGTACTTAAAATGCTCTACTGCACTGAGCTCGGTCAGTAGTTCATGAAATAAACAGGGCATTTATTTATAAAACACGTGCTTTCTTCTTTTACCTATGTAATACGTAAGATAAAAATGAATGCAAAGCAAGCAAAGTATTATATTCTCAGTAAAAGCAAACACCCTAAGCACTAATGTAGCAGTTTTGAAGAACAGAACTCAGTACCCAAAAGATAAATATACAACATAATGCTTCTAGTAAATTAATCTTTAATCAGTCTTGGAAAACTTCTTAAATATAAACCATAAAAAAATACAGTAACTGAGTCACTTTAGAAAACTAGACATTTCAAGGTCTTTAGGTATCCTCCTCTTACACATTTTATCATCTTAACTTTTAAAATATATGCAGTCTTACCTCCACAATAGCATTCAAGGCAGTGTCAGCACCAATGCTAAAGTCTGTGCCTGGCACATTGTTGCTAATAGTAGCAGGCAACACACAGATAGGAACGCTAAACTCCTCAAAGCGGGAACGTGCCTCGTGGAGCTGCAGACAACTTTCATAGGCCTGAAGCAGTGGTACAAGTGTGAGTGATACATTCCTTGTCTTTGGATTGCTCTGCTAGTGACTCCTGGTGTGTGATGGTAAATGTGGCTGTCCATTGGCCCATGCAAATACAATTGGTGAGATTGTTTGGGGAGGGGGGAATATCCTGTTCATACCACAACAGTGCACTGGGGTTGCATTGGCACAATGCTCTTTGAAGAAATGCAGAGAATTAGTAAAAGTTAGCACAGACTGAACATGAAGTGTGCACTGCAGAGAGTTCTGAAGCAGCTGGGCAGAGAAGGATGGCATAAGGCTAGACTGGAAATCATTCCACAAAAAAGCACTTGCAGAACAAAGTTTGATACATGTTAAGGAGCTTAGAAAGTTCACTAGTAAACCCCTTGCCACTTGAAAGAAAATGCTTAAAGAAAAACTAAAAAAAACTATGTTATCCTACCAAGACACACATCTATTTCCACCAAGAAAAAGGAAAAGGTTTGCCCATGCCTTCAAGAATTCTAACAACATCACACATCTGTCTCTATGCACACAGACTGGATACAGGCCCAGAAAAATCCAGAAACGTGCACATGGATGAGTTAATAACATTTGCAAGTACAGTTCAAGGATTCTTTGAAAAGCAGCTGTAGGCCCTTGGAAAGATTCTATAACATAAATAATCACGTCAAAACAAAGGTTAAGATTTTGCAGCTATTTTAAGTCTATTTTCTTAGTTACATTATTCCAATTATTTCTAATCTAATCAGTATCTCTCATGATGTGTGGCAGTTTTTTTCAAACTGACTATGTAATGACTCTATGCAAGAAAGTCTGATTACATAGTACACTACTTTTTCTTCATCTCTTATCTCCCTGAAAGGACTGATGTTCACAGAAGTCTCATTTTCTCAATTCCTCAAGTTAGTTCAGAGAAGCAAACTAAATCAGGTAATTCCTAAGGTATCTCCAGGCATTATCTATACAGTGACTGATTTAAGTAATAGCTTAGAAAAAAAATAATGGGAAAAAAATTCACCTTTGAGAGTTTTGCTTTCCAGGCTTTTGTCCTAGATAGAGCTGATCCTGTTCAGTGAGAGGACAGGATAATTTTGGCCATAAGAGCGTAACTGCAAGCTGACTTTGTAAAATCTCTCTCTTCTTGCATATCTTGTAAATGTAACCCCCTCAGTTAAGCTCACTGCTAAGATGTACCTCCAGTTTAAGGCTGAAATGCAGCCTACTTGTAGAGCTGAGATGCAAGTCACTGGAACTACAAATGTGGGGGTTTGTTGGGGTTTGTTTATTTGAATGGATGAGATCTCACTGAGGACATTTCAGTAACTGCCTGGTCCAACTCAGTTCACTCAGGCTGCTTTGAATTTTTATTTCTACTTAAAAAAATCAAGACATATACTGAGTCACAGTGATTTGGTAAAACCACATGGCTTCCTGGAGATCTGCAAAGCACCAGTTTCTCTAAAAAGTTTTATATTGAGACTTCTGGAAAACCAAGTCAAAGGGAGATTTGGAGCAATAACTAACTTAATTGGTTAGTCTGCATTTATGAAGTGTTAAGATGCAGATATGTTTTACTTGCATGAAATATTGACATTTTATTTGATGCAAGTGGTTTCAGCCAACATATCCAAAGACTGTACCTTCACCAAGCATGAGCATTAGATGATTGTATGCAACGTTTTCACATCACTGTGGCAAAATATGAAAATGTTTTCAATATAGGGTCACTTAACTATAACAGGTAAACAAGTGATCAATGGTTTTAATAACTATTATACCACTATTTTTTAAAAAGAATTACTACAGTAAGTTTATGGAAGGATAATGTTAATAAAATGGTTTAATCATTTCCCACTCTTTTTTTGGATTTGTGTTATTAAAAAGGTTATTGCCATACCCAAGGATGCTTTATAAAATATGTGCAATCAAGGAAGGACTGTGATTTGCTAACTTTATCTAAATGCAAAACGTCATTGAAGGGAATGGAGTTACTGCCCTTGCTCCACATCAGCTATTGCAAGGACTGAAGGAAATGAAAAAGTAACTGGTTAGCCAGCTTGGTCAGGCTCATCTTCAGCTTCCTAGTTCAGAGTAATGTGGAGCCACATATAGTACTGGGAGGGTACTTTCCAAGGGAAATGTGTGGAGACTACCTTAAGGCAATCTAACTGTACCTTTCTTTGCTCCTCAAGGATGTTTGCTAATTTTTTACCGATAAAAGCAATTCATCAGCCTGTACCCCATTCCCTTTGACAAAAGGAAAAGACAGATGGGCAAAAAGCATTAGCAAGTTTTAGCTTCTTCCTTTTTCAGGCTCCATTTTTCTCCATTTCTATAGTTGATACCTTTTTCCCCATTCATTTCTACATCTCCTAAATAAAAGGAATTTTATTCCATACCTTGTTGTGGTTTATCCTTCTTTCCATCAGTTTCCTCTAGCTTATCAGTAGGTTTTGATTTCAAATTAAATTTTCACCCTTTCCATTCTCTTTCCATGGTCAGCTGCGGTAAGAATCTAACTTTTAATTCATTCTGCATTTAATTCATTATGGCCTAGATTGGTGTTTTTCAGTTCCATCTGCAAAATGTATTGCTATTAAGTAATCCAACGTGCATTTAAAAAGAAGTTTCCATACTTTGCAGTTCTGTAAGAAAAAAACCCTAACACTTCTTGGTTGTCACATTCCTGAGGTCTTCTATCTGAAACAATATTTTATTCATTTCACTGAACTTGCAAGAAAAAGTTGAAAATACATGTATTTTTATTATGGTAGTTGTTTTAGTGATGCTTCATTTCATAGAAAACTCAAAATTCGTGTTCCTATCCTGCAATCCTAAAAAATTTACTTTGTATGCCTATAGGAATACAACCGTTAAGCATACACTCTTCAGGTACAGAAACATCCAGCTTTCCCCAGGTATTTTATATTGAAGTTTTCATTAGAAGTTGTTCTCACTAATATTCTGACAACTGAAGTGAAAAATATAGCTTATCATAAATTTAAAACACTATTCAAAAGACAAACCAAATTCAACTGATTACAAGCTCGTATTTTAAAACAGAAAGGGAAAAAATGGAACATTTCAAAAGGGTCACATAATCTGTTATAGAATTTAAATTCTAATTATTGAGAAATTTCCTATCTGCTATCTATGCCTTTATGCACAGCACATTCTTGCCTAATCTCTCATTCAGAAGTTATTTATCTTTTGGTCTGGCTTTTATTGTTTTTCTTTTTAAACGCAGAATCTTAAAGACATTTTATCTGCAAATGTCTTAAGGTATCATTTACACGCCTTGACAAATTTGAAGAACTGTCAGGTGTCTAACAATGCCACACACTAAAAAGCCTTATTATCCAGTACAATTGTACTTACCTTAACTACAAGCTGTCAAGACCTTACAAGTACAAACAGTACCACAGAGAAACTAAGTGGGATGACATTTTTGTGTTCAGAAGAGGTACTACTACTCTGAGAACACTGAAAACTATGATGCTTTTGTTGACCTAACAGTGGCAACAGGAATAAGACACTATATATAAACTAGATATAATGGACAATTATCCATTATACTTTCTTCTACCACAGTCAATTGTATGACATGTATTGAGCCTATTGGTCACATTTCACACAAGGCACGGTTACTAAACCTCAGATCTGAGCATGACACCGGAATGCAAGGATGGATTTTTCACTGGCAGTTTTAGTGAACCATGTTCAAACAATCGAACCAGAAAACTGAAAAGATACCAAGCAGAAATGTTTCACCAATACAAAATTCTGCTCCTTCACAGGACAAAAAACAAATTTTGTTTTCCACTCAACTGAACCTGAATCTTGCAAAGCCACTACTTTTCATAGTAACTTCAGAGAAAAATCTAGGCAAAATAAAGTGCAAAAAAACCCAAGACTGAACCTAACAGCAAAAAAATATCATTTTGAGAAGATTTCAACAGCTGCATCGAAAATACGGAAATAACAACATTTTATCTAATGAAAGCAAATGGTATCTAAAATCCTAAATGTAAAGCAAACCAAAGCAACACAGAGACAGACTGACTACAATACATCCCTCTATACGAAGCAACCTATAAAAAGAAGTCAGTTAAATTAACAAAGCTTATGAAGACAAGAGAGGAAGAAAAGCAGATGTTATGCACAATTATTTTACTCACCTTAGTCTGTGATCATTCATTTTTGAGAGATATTTTTATTTACCAGAACTGGAAACAATATCAACACTTCTAACCTAAGTTGTCTATAAGGAATATGTTCAATAAACTTTAGTTAGCTTACAATCTTGTTCAAGACAATAGTTATTTCCTAACTGAAGGGTTTCTTTTCCTAAAGATAAAATTATGCATGTTGGCATGGTAAAAAACAACCTAAAAAGGGAAGTGAAAATTATATTTTTGAAGTTGTAACACTTGAAGAATCCTTCAAATTTCTGGAAATACTATCATGATTAAAATTTTCAGATATATCTAAATGACAGTAGAAATATCATTTAATTTTCAAAAGCAACTTGAAACTCTTTTTGTCCAACTAACTATGCTTTCTGCCCAATTGAGTTTAGTATTAGAAAATCAGGGAACCATACAATGGCTGGAGCTGGAAGTGACCTCTGGAGATCTTCTAAGTCCAACCCTCCTGCTAAAGCAGGTTCACCTAGAGCAGGTTACACAGGAATGCATCCAGATGGGTTTACAGTATCTTCAGAGGAGGAGATGCCACACCCTCTCTTCCCAGCTTTCTCCAGCACTCTGTCACATTCAGAGTAAAGAAGTCTTGCCTCATAATAGATTACTTGTTTTATTTTTAATTTATATTGTATTACTGGATTTCATTTTTTAAAGAATACTTCATAACACACCTCTTTTTGTGAAATCTACTATTAGTAGTATAAATGTAATTTCTACTATTAGAGAAACACAGATCTTACATATTCTCTTAGAGGAATAAAGCTATTATGTAACTAAGGATCTCTTTCTGAACAGAACAATATTCCCTCAGTGTTTGTTGCAGCTGGGTAGACTGACACTCTATATAGCATGGATGGGGATGTCTTCCCTTCTATAGTGGACCATATGCTCATAGTCTCAGCTTTAGTACACAACAGACAGATGTTATCTTATTTTGTAGTTTAAAAATTGACAGTTCACTGTAGTTTCAGAGGAAATCTAATGGAAGCATTTGGGATCCTAGACTTGTTCTTTTTTTAAAGAGGTGTCATGGAAGTGGCTATACCAAGTAACTCTAATTTTCCAGACTCTGTTTCCGAAGTTCTGGTCTACAAAAATATCCGGTTCTAGCCAATTGAGTCAGTTTTAAACAGAACTGCTTTGTTAGTAGTGCACACACCAGAGCAGACTTACATCAGTTATAGTGTTCAGAGCAGTGTCTGCACCAATGCTGAAATCTGAACCCGGTACATTGTTGGATACAGTTGCAGGAACCATAACCATTGGAACACAGAATTCATCATGTTTCTCCCGGGCAGTTGACAATTCCAGAAGTCCAAGGTAAGCCTGTTGGGCACAGGCATTGGGTGAAAAATTAGGATGAATAAAGGGCAGAGTTGGAGTGACAAAATGGGAAGGGCCACAGGGGAAGCCATTTCTACCACAGCACACTTCAGCAAGTCAGAGTACTAAGGAACTACTAAAATCTAACACAAGACACAAAAAAGAAAGCATTAAAAATGGGTATACATTTGAAAACAAACAGTTAAGTAGAACATTCATTTCCAAGAGCATATATAATTTACATGTCAACAAAGTGCTTTTTTACAACAAAAACTAGTTCCCCACACTTCATTTAAACAGTTACTGTTACTCATTTAAAAATTGTAGTATTCCTGAAGTAGAGTCATGGCTAACAGCACAGACAAAAAGCATGACTCATTCCTTATCCTCATCCAAGCAATAAGCATGTTCTTTTCTGCCAAGAGCTAGCAAGATATTTTCCTGAATCAAGATTTCAAAAATTTAGTATTTTTGTAAAACAAAGCGAACATGAAATACAGAAATAAAAAGGAAGTACTTCTCTAGATCAGTAACAGATTTTGAAATGCACTACGTAAGAATAGTGACTTAAGTAAGGAACCATAGTGCAATTACTACTGAAAGTCAAGAATTTATGCACATATTTTCTACATATTGATATGGTATAGACTGGAAATTGCACTACAGAAGTCACTGATTTATTATATTTTAATACAAAAATAATATAAAGCTATCACACCTTATTTATGCATTTAGCACATCCTGGTTTTGAGTATCAGCTTTCCACAGAATCACTGACTGACAATACTTCTGATACTAAACACTATTTGTGTTGTATATCAAGTACAGTTACAACCAAATGCACTTTACATGAAGATTGGATAAATTTAAAACAGTGTATTTACTTTGTTAGAAATTCTACTCTACTTAGACATAATAAGATACTTCAGTGTACCTCAAATCCACCAATAACCATAAGGGCGTTAATGTTGTTAGTTCGCATCTGTTCAGCAATCTTCTCCAAATATTTTGCAGGAAGAGTACTAAAAATCATTAAATCGAAAGAAAAAAAAATTTACAGACTTTGCAGTAACAAGACATAATTACCAAGCTGAAACCATAAACTGAGTAGGCAACACAATATTTTATGTTTGATAAATTTATTCATACAAATAAGTCTTCCAGACAACAGTAAGGAATCATGTCAGCTGTAAAGAAACTGTAGGTTTGCAATCCTTTAAAGTGTAAGGACCCCAGGAAATTTTTAAGCTGAGGTTCCAGCTCCCATTTTCATTCTCTTTTCAGAGCTGGTTCAGTACTACAGAGATACCAGAGCTGGAACGCAGTGGTTAAAAGAAAAAAAACAACCCAAAAAACCAATCAACAACAAAAAAAGCATGACCAAAAAAACCCGCCATCACAAAAATTAAGTATTTAAAATATTCTGTAGGGGGGAAAAAAGCATGGAATCATCAATTGGAAAAATATGTTTGTTACCGTTTTGTACCAAGAATTGATCCTCCTTGACCAGTCCAGCCTCCAACATCTCCCCAGCTGATTTCCTTTATCTTTGAATAGAAGTGAAAAAGAAGATTCTGTTAAGCAATTATCCAATTACGTCTCCTGACCTGAGCAAACACCAGGTACTACTTCATGTAAGACTGTTGAAACAAGCTGCTGGGCACAGACACAACTTAAACTTGGCAAAGAAAGAAAACAGCATCAAGAGGTTAACTTCATTTCTCTTGAAGTATTACCAATCCCTTTCAATTCAATCTGTTCTTTCTTCCTCCAGACTGATGAACCCTGTCTCCTTGTTTCATATCTTGATCCTAGTTTCAGATCCTCTCCAAAAATCTAAAATGAGTTGTCTGAAGTTAGTTTTGGGACCTGTGGCTCCAGCTCAGCATAGAAATCATTTGTCTTGTATTCAGTTTCTCTTCAGTATACCAAATGATGCTTAACATTTAAAACTGTGGAATAGAAGAATCCAAATCAGATGGGGGCAAAAGGGGGGAGCCTTCTCCCTCACCAAGCACCACTGCAGTTTCTTATAGCAAAAGAACACAGATGCAACAGCTCACTGTTCAGAATCAAATTACTCTGTTATTCTGTGGAAAGCCTAGAATATGCTAAACATTGATCAAAATTTGAACACAGGATTCATCTGAACTAATTCTGTAGCTCTGCAACATGTGATCAGTAATATTCACCATAAATCACTCTATAGATTTGAATAGTTGAGAGAGTTACAATCTGAATTTTATATATCTTTATGAAATCCAGGAACACAGAGAGTCAGTTCCCATAGCAGTTATGACAGAATATACCTTCTAAGAAAATAAACAAGGCTAGTGGTGTGGGATGGGGTACACATCAGTAGCTAATGCACATGTCATACAGACCTTTCCTCTAGCAAAACCTTCAAATCCATCAATGACAGCAAACATTTTGTGGCCTTCAGTTATGCCAACTCTCACTGCAGCCCTCACTGCGGCATTCATTCCAGCTGCAGGGGCACCAACATTTAAAACTGCCACATTAAAATTAGTCTGAAAGATAAAAATAATACTTAATAAGCCCTTTAATTTCTACACCATGGTTAATTTGTACATTAAACACAATATACAAAATACTGGAATGCAGGAAAGAAAGTTTCAAAGCCCCTAAAGCAATCAGAAATTTGAAGTTAACTAGAAGATATAGACACATATTTCCCTAGTTGCAGAATATCAGTTTTAAAAGAAAAGAGTATTTAAGTAAGATTTTATCTTATTTTCATTTGGTTTGCAAGTTATTCAAGTTTTTACATTTTTGCTCAACTATGTTCAAGAAACACAAAACAGAATCACAGAATGATTTGGGTTGGAAGGATCATAAAGATCGTCCAGTTGCAATATCCCTGCCATGGATTGCTCAGAGTTCCATCCAGCCTGGACAGTGTTATTAAAGCAGTAATTCCTTTTTTTTTTTTTTCCCGCAAAAAGCCCAGGATAGGAAAAAAGAAGAAGAAGAAAAAAAAAAGTAGGAGCTGATCTAGCACTGCACCATTTACATATGTATCATCAGGACCATGCACAGAGAAACAGACAACTTTTAAAATTAAGCTATCAGTCAGGTTTTTCGAGTAGCTGACAATATAGCAGAAAACAGATGCACTCAGCATCTTTCAAAACACCATACATTCTCAGATTATGGCAGTTTTTAAAACACTTCATAATGACTCCAAGTAACTGCTAATATAGAGTGTCTTCCCAAGTTTAACGAGTATCCCAGGTAAGGAGCTAATCTATTCAAACTGAAAGTCTGAAAAATAAAAAAATACATTTGCAATTTAAACCACAATGTAAGAGATAAGGTTCTATTAAAACATAACGTGAAATAATAAATATTTTGGTATATGAAGCGAGTGCAACTGGGTGTAAAACGCTACTAAGGAACTTTGAATTAACCACAAAGCATGAAATGCAGATCTTCCACATGTGACCTATTCCTTGAAATGGAATTCTTATTTCCAGATAACAGGCCACTCTCTTTGATTAAGAAACTGTCAGCAAGTATAAATCCATACATTTTCACTCACATCAGTAAGTGTTGACTTACAACAGATATAACAAAAAAATGCAGGACTGATATTTATTAATTTTATTTAACTTTTACAGCTTTCAAATTAATACTAAGAGCAAAATGTAAGTAAAGAATTAAAAATTTACATGTCTGAGCTTTCGGAAAGTTTATAACCACTCTGTACAAACTTACCAAACAGAATTTAAATGACAACTAACTATTTAGGCAAAGTGCAAGAAAATTTGACAGACTGCATTTAATGTGTTAAAATCCATCATGGTTTAGATCAGTAAAATGACCTTAAATAGTTCACAACTACTGACGTGATAAAACTGTAACAATTTGGCACTTTGGCAAAGCTAGAAGTTAATTAGGTTTATCCTGGAAGATGAGAATAAGAAACAAAAACAACTGAATAGTTGTTAAGTAATAATCACAGAATCTCTCCTGATAAAAAGCAAAACAAGCAAATAGAAAAACCTAACACCACCTCCCTTCATCCCAAACAAAACAAACCAAACCAAAAAAAAGAGACCTAAACCAGAATACATGTGGTTTCTTTCTTAGTTCTGGTACAATCAAAGATCACAGAAAAATGCAACAAAACACAAGCAGCAAAACATGCAGAAGCAGGGCTGAAGCAGAGTATTCAGCAGGCTCTACTGATCTCAGGTCAGCTTTTTCCTCAATTCCTCTGACATGCACATTTCATCTACTTTTTAATTCCCATTCAACCTCTTTTACTGAAGCATAGATTTGGTTAGTGTGGTCAGATCCAAGTAGTTAATAATTGCAAGTGGCCAACATTTCCTTCTAATGCCACACATTGCAAGAAAATATGGCCAGAGTATTTTAAAACAAAATACAAAAGCCCAATGCTAATATTCCTGAATTTGCATTCGTATATAAAAAAAGAACCCGCCACACTCAAACACCTTATCTAGCAAAGAAAATGTTAAATATTCTTCAAAAAAAATCCTGAATTTGTTGATCTCTTGAAGGTCTTAGGTCCTTATTGTATTTTCAGTGTAATTTTTCTCAATAATATTAAGAAGATACTAGTAATCATTATTTAAATATTGAATTGGAAGAAAAATCTAAAAAACATACAGCAATATAATTATGCAAACAAAGTAACAAATTGTCACAAAACACAACTGAAAGAGGAATTAACCAGTGAGGTGACACAGACACCAAGGATGATCAAATGTGGAATTATTCAGCAAACATTTAATGAAAACAAAAAAAAATTCCATCTAAAATTTGTTTGCACAAAAAAATATGTCTGCTTCTTCATAAATGCAAATTTCTTCTTACACAACTTAGGAACTACAAAGAAAAGAAGTACATGCCTACTGCTGCATTAAGCATAGCAGTTTATGACATCAAATAAATATGATTCATCTGTCTTCAATATTCTATCCCATGCATTCATGGACTTGCCCATGCTCAAGTGATTTTGTCCTTCAATAGGAAGGGTTAGAATTCTTTTAATATAGAATCTTACTTTAGCTCAAGATTTTCAAAGTCTTAATTATGATTACATCACCGTTCCTTATCCCCATGGTAAGGAACAGAGGGCAAAACAGTAACTATCAGAACAAAAACACTGTAACAACTGGGACCAGACATACAAGACAGAAAGAAACTGTCTAAACAGAAATTTTCTACTTACAATAGTATTTCACTTTGAAAAAAATGTTACTTATTATCAGAATAAAACTGTGTGTTGCAGGCATATTTCTTTATAATATTTAACTAGTTTTATAAACTATCCTACAGCATAGGTTTGAAAGGAGTATTTAGGCAGGATGAGGGGCAGAGAAGAAAAAAAAAAACCACTATGTGTTGAGATACCCCTAAAGCAGAATGTATTGCATGCTCAAAAAACTCCCTTACCTTTGGAAGCTCAGAGTCTGGTTTTTTGTGTGACAGTAATTTGTACGTGTTTAGGTTGTTTTCAAAGCTCCTAAATAAGTGAATAAGATACACAAATAAAATAATAAAATTTTCAACTCATAGTTATTTTAAAGAAACACTTGATGAAATATTAACACTACTGTTACTACAAATGCACACTATGGTAAAAAGTGGAAATGAGAGAACACAGAAAAATACTCAGTCCTGTAAGATAATAGTGATAAAATATAAAATAACTATATAGCTAGCAAATTAGTTTCTTAGAGTGGTGATAAAGCATTTTATTATAAAACGACTTAAAACAGAAAGCACTCTCCTGACCAGCATTACTGATGGAAAACTACCAGCTACTTACAAACAAGCTCACAGGATTGGCCTCAAAACCTCAAATAAACAAACGTGGTTGCTGCCAGTCAGCTCATACAGCACAGAAGCTCTTTACTTTGTGACTACTTAGCCTAGTATCAGTCACTATTCTGACAGAGCAGTGAACTATAACTGTTTTGCATGTTTATATGCAGATAAAAATTTCAATGATTCTATTTAAGCAACTCTTCTTCTGTCTCCTCTCTGACTCCCAAACACATAAAATCATATGGACAGTAGAATATTTAAAGTAGAACATCACTTTCCAGCACAACAGCGAAGCAGTTTAGCTCTTCTAGAGTAAATAAATTGATATAATCTATTGACCATACCTTCCACGAAGCCTCACAGCCTCAAGGAATCTTCCCTCATCCATAGCTTTCTGGACTTCTTGTGTCTTGAAAAAAGAAATTGATGGGTCAGTATGTTTAAATAACACAGGAAGTTGATTATTTAATATATTCCCACATATATTTCTGTAGTGAAAAAAGAAATAGTGCCATTTCCTCTATTTATGAGCTAACTCCTACCACAGCATAAATTACAGGGAAAACTACAGCATAAATTGCAATGTACAGGAAAAAAAGATGATAGAAAGAAACACCTAAAGCCTTCCTGGGACAAAACATCAATTTTGTATTTTCTTTTTTCAGTTTACTCTGAACAGTTTTAGTGAGGGAGCTGAGCTGTGTATGATGTAAATGGACGCAAACATTTGAAGAATTTGTTGTAGCAATAAAAAGAGAAGACCTGAGATGAAATTTTAAAACAAATTAAAAATATACATAATTCTTGTTTCCTGGTAGTTTGCAAATAAGTAATAACAAACAGAAATCATATGTGAACTTCATTATTCATTCCCAAATGTGGAGAAGTGCTGCCCTAATGAAACAGACAATTATGGTACACAGTAATCTGCTGCAGTAAATGAACAGCTATAAATTGGCTTTTTGCCAGAAACTCACCATCTGCACACACTCCATCAGAGGCAGACGGACAGCCTGGTTTCCAGACAGGGACACGACACAGGCAGGGGTAGCTGGAGTACCTTCTAGGAGGGCAAGCACGGCTTCCACACCCATACGACTCGCCTGGAAACAGATAACGTTTGAGCATTCAAGCAAGAACTTAAAAGCACAACACTTCAAATCACATAAATGGTCCTGATTTCTCTGAAAATCAAGCTGAAACCAGTTTCTCTGTAATAAGATGAAAATGTTGTGGGCTGCTTAATACCTTTAAGTGTGAATGATTGTTCTTACAGCTTTGCTTTTTAATTCTAATATAGATTCCTCTACACAAGTACTCACTATTCTGAATTTGAGCTGTTTAGACACGAAATGTGAGATAATTTGTTAGGTTAATCAGGTAAAGAACCAGCCCACCCCCAATAAATAATCAAAATGCAGTTACACTATGTGGTGCCCCGAGTAATTGACACTCACCAGAATTCTGTCAAAAGCTGAAGGGGTTCCACCCCTCTGCACATGACCCAAGATAGTTACTCGGGTGTCAAAACCAAGTCGCTGAACCACAAGCTGCAAAGAATTTCAAAATACAGTGGGTTTATCACTCCCATTATTTTATACAGACATGTTAGCATTACTCTGCTTTATGTGCCATTCCAATAACAAAATTCTACATATACTATACATTAGTATGTCAACAATAATGACAATTAAACCAGTCATTAGTTTACTTCTAATCTAGAACTAAAGTCCAGGTTCCTAACTTAAAGGAACATTTTATAATGCCAAAATAGTGGCTTAGATGCAATGGTTTAACTACAGTTACATTGGCTTCATTATGCACATTTACAAAGGCAGGTCTAAATATTCTAATACTTGAAATAAGTTTAATTACAATGTTTTATTCACTTCACGTTTCATCTACGTGGCAAAAGTACATATCCCAAAAGATTCTGAGTAAAACTTTAGTGAGGATGACTTTTAACCTTAACTGGGAAAGCTTTTAAAATGCATAGTAAAAATTATGGCAATAGAACTATTTTGTGCAGCCACTTTCATTCCATTTTCTCTGTTATATATCAAATCTAAAGTCACCGAAAGATACGTTTTATTCAAGTATCTTAAGTGAGCATGTGAAGTTAGGTGTAAAGTACCAAATACCATAAAGCAGAAAAAAATTATACAAGTTGCACAATCTTCTATCTGTGGTATACTTTTTGAATGTTTTAACTGGCTGAAATTCATAGCAAGGAAGTAACATTTCTTCTGTATATGCACAATAGCTATCTTGGTGATAATTTTTACTTTGTAAAACTGCAATTCTGAAAAAAATAAAATATTTCTCTCAAACTGATAGCTGTGGAAAACAAAACTTTCTATTCACAGAACTGATAAATCCCAGGTAAGGCCAAAGTGTCACAGCTTCTTTCTGATAATGATTATTTTGCAAGTTCTTAAGGGATCCTTTACACTTCAGCTCAAAAGTGTTCTTAATCTTAGATACCAATGAAATTTTTTAGCAAAGCAACCATTGAGAAGTGATAAGACTTTCTGCAAAGCACACACTATTTCGTTGTGAGACAGACTGGTATTATAATTTTACAAGACACACAAAGTGAGATAAGATTATAAATACTGATTTGAGCTGATTTCTAACTCTCTATCAATTAAGGCACCCATGAATTAGGTGCTTTTGAACTGCTATGTTATATTATAAGGAGAAAAGTTTCTAATGAATAGCCCTTAAAAAAAGATACCCTTACAGTGGACTTTGGATTCAGAAAGTAAAGCACAAGTATAAAATACAACTGTGTGTCAAGCTACCTTATAGGAACAGATTTACTTTACAGAAATGTTGTTTACAATAAGTCCCATCTTAAGAACAGAACAGAAAATGCGTATCATAGGGATGTTGACACTTACATCCTTAACCTTCTCTGACGTTATAGGTTTGTTGTGGCAATCAATAGCTCCTTCAGCTACAATAATAATATTCAGCCTTTTCTTTCGTGCACGATTCTATAATAAAAGCACAACCATATAATTAAAGAAACCAAAATAATTTGCAGCACAATTTTATAATCAATTGCTTTACGTTAAGCTTCTAGGATCTGAGGAAATACTTCTTGTATCTGACCATTCATATTTGAAGTTTTCTCACACATTTTATTTTCATACAGGTTCATTCACAGATGATGTCTTACATCAAATTACTGAGAAGATACACACACTGATTATATGTGAATAGCTTTATGTAATCCCCAGAGTAGGTCATATATTTCCTCAACAAACAAAAAATAAAATCACAGAATGCAGTTCTTACGTTCAAGATAATGGAGAACTTTGCATGGCACCAAAACCAAAGACTTGCTGAAAGTCCTGATCACATTTTTTAATCACTACTTTCAAATAAACAGCTGTAAAGTCATCAGGGAATCTTGAACATATTAATAGCTTACCTGTGAAAGCTTAACACACATTGTATCTTCCCAGCCTTCTTCTGGTGGGTATTCAGGAATAAATACCCAATCTGCACCACAGGCTAAGGCACTAACCAGAGCCAGATACCTAATAAACAGAACAAATGATTAGACATTTATGGTTCAGAATTCTCGGCCTTTCATAACTATACCTGTATGAGACACAAAATGCTGAAGACAATACATACCCACAGTGTCTCCCCATAACCTCCAGAACAAACGTCCTCTGATGGCTGTAAATATAAGAAAACAAAATAACTGAACCTGATATCAAGAAACAGCCGGTATTTACCATGCTAACCAAACACAGAATTCATTAGCAAAATAGAAGATCACATTAAACAATGTATGTAAAATTATGTGTTTTCCAAAGCATAATTTGTTTTCATTACTACTTTCTTAAAAAACATGTATGGACAGCTAGGAGATAAAAAGGACATTTACTGGAAAAGTAAATGATGCAGACCCATAGTTAAGAACTGCAATAATACAGCTGTATCAAAAAACAGTAATTTAATTTCTTTCATTTCACTGAAACAAAGCTTATATACAAACATGCTATTTTGTACTATTCAAAGTGTGTCTGGATCTTCTCTAATAGACTGTGAAAGACTAAAAACATACTAAAAAACAAAGTCTGGCACTAAAGCTGATGTAGTCTCTACAGACACATGCTTAAAGTGCTGCCACAAAAGTAATCATGGAAAAACAATTACTAAACCAAAAAGAAACTAAGACACTTGATGAAGTCAAAAAGAACTTTTATTGCCAGTCTGAAAACAATACAAATCCCACTTACCTAAGCTCTATTCAAAGTTAACTTAAATCCTTCACTATTGTATGGCAATAGCAAACTATGAAACATGAACAACTGCCTATTTGTTATCAATCTCTATAATATACACAATTTACCTCTGAGCAGTGGTCATGATGGCATCAACAACTTCAATTATTCTGTGCAAAGCTGAGTCAGTACCTATGGTCATATCAGTGCCACAGAAGTCATTGTCTATGGATCCAACCATTCCCACAATGTTAAGGTAAGCATATTTCTTAACAGCCTCTGCATCAATCTTTCCTGTAAAGAAGTATCCGGAAAAAAAAGCTGTAAGACTATTAAAAAAATAAAATTAATTGGACATATTGCTTGGGTGCTCTACTTTTGAAAATTAAACATATCCAAACATTGAATTATGTTTAGATATTTTAGGTAACAAGGTTAGTCAAAACTACAAACAAAAGCCAATCAAACATCCAAACAGAAGAATCCTGCATATTACTCCTTACAGGAAGGAAAGAAATAAGAGCTTTTCAGTCCATCTCAAAGTGTCAATAAATTACCAAATTTTGTAACGAACCTTAAAATTCATGGTTTTGACTTAAAACATTATTAATTCAAATTGTAATCTCAGTGTATAATATGCAACAAAGAAGTAAAAGATGCAAATCAGATGTGATTATGGGCATACGTAATCAAAACCCAGCATCAAACTTTTGAAGACTTCTCTTCTGCAAAACTGAAAGGCTCTTGATTTCATTATTAAAAAGCAAATGGAACAGAAAAGCTCCTATTCTAAGTCTTAGCTGTGTCTCCAAAGACATCAATGAAAATGCTGCATCATCCAAGAGCTCTAAAGGATCTCAAGGATGAAGTACCTTAGCTGCTTAAGCACCTAAAACTATCTTAGTATCTGTAGATGAAATGGTAGTAAACAGAATGCCAAATTTTTAATATGGGATTCAAGAACTATGTATCAGTGTTTTTAATGTCTATATTGAAGACTAGAAACCATTAACTGAAAAATATAACTAATGTCCATGAAGATAAACATAGCATTGTGAAGAAGAACCAAAATGTTTTCTATGAATGTATACCATGCATTACAAACCTTTTCTAGGGTTCCAAAGGTGATTTAATATATGAATAAGGGCTATCTGGTTGACGTGTTCTACTTAGATTTCCAAAAAACCATTGACAAGGTCTTTTGCCAAAGGACTTTGAGGAAACTAAGCAGTCACCGCAGAAGAGAGAAGTATTTTCATAGAGTAAATAATGTGAAACAGAGGGTAAAAAATAAGAAACAGAGGGCCATAATAAATTCTAATTCGTGTATCTGAGGAAGGTAACCAATGAAGTTCTAAAGGGATCTGCACTGATCAACACACTCAGCAATAACCTAGAAAAGGGAATGAGCAGCAAGGTGCCAAAGTTTACTGATCAAACTGAATTATTTGGGTTCCAAAGGTATGGAGTGTTTGAGAAGAAATGAAGAGGACTAGCAAGACAAGTGAACAGTAAAGTATCAGATGAAATTCATTACAGATAAATGCAAACTAAGACACATGAAAAATGTACCCTAACATTTCAAACAAAATAATGCTATTTCCAGCATAATATAATAACGTTGTTTTCATTAATAAATCAGCTTCAATGCCCAATAGCAGTCAAAAAAATCAAAATATTAGAAAATATTAGGAAAAGAATAGAGAACAAAACAAAGATCATTATACTACTGTGTAGATCCATGGTTTGCCCTCATCTTGAATACTGGGTGCAGTTGTGGTCCTTCCCCACCTCAAAACATGGTAGAACTGGAAAAGGTTCAGAGAAGGGCAACAAAGATGATCAAAGGTATAGAACTTACATATAGGGAACAAATAAGCAAACTAGGACTCTTCCATCTAGAAAAAGAGATGATGAAGGGAAAATAAGACAGCTGTAAAATCTCAAGTGGCATGCAGAGAAGAAGGAGGATTGATCATTCACTGTTCTAATACAAAAATTACAGGACATAAAATGATACTAGAAGCCAGCAGGATCAAAATAAATAGAAGATTCTTCGCAATCTTCATTATTCAGTGAAGCTGCAGAACTCCTTGATACACAATGCTTTCGACAAAACTCTGTATGCTTTCAAGTAGGCTGCATACATTCATGGAAGAGAAATTTATTAAGGACTGCTAATAGCATCTGGTTCAGGAAGTCCTGAAGACAGAAACGGATGGAACCTATCAGAGTATTTATAT
The DNA here is from genome assembly GCA_013396655.1 of Campylorhamphus procurvoides. Taxonomy (NCBI): domain Eukaryota; kingdom Metazoa; phylum Chordata; class Aves; order Passeriformes; family Dendrocolaptidae; genus Campylorhamphus; species Campylorhamphus procurvoides. The sequence continues at coordinate 583,143 of WBMV01005072.1, forward strand.
GTTAACATATAATATTAATACAGCATTATTTTACAGTTTTACTCTTCCCTGTACACTGTCTTAGATGCTATCAAAGACAACTACTGGGCTGGATGTACTTTCATCAACAGCCACTTAATGTTCTGATCTTAAGCAAACGTGACACATAGGCAGGAAAACATCATAATTTAGTAACAGCCAAGTGTGCAGCTTGTTGCAGGAAAGGAATTACCATCTCAGTTTGAATAGGAGGGCATAGGGCTTTTCAAGCAGAAGGTTCAGAGTTCAGATCCTAAAAATGATTCATAATAGAAGAAAAAAGGCACACAAACTGTTGCACAGTAACTTATTTGTTCTTTATGATATGCATGAGAGGATGTACAGGAAACAAAAACTCTTATTTTATGAAGAATCATGTAGTCTCCTAGAATGAGCGCATTTGACTTCTGAACTTTAGGAATACCGTTCTGGATACAGTCTGTCTAAGCACAGTTAGGGTCCGTAACTTCCCTGCACATTGGGACTGGAAGCCTAGTGGATCCAAAGGCAAACTTACCTTCCTGTGCCAGTTCTTCCAGCAGCCCACTCCACTCCTCCCGGAACAGGTTGGCGCCGGTTAAGCTGCCATCTCCACCGATCACGCAGAGATTAGTGATGCCCCTCCGGACCAAGTTGCAGGCTGCCTGCAGGCGGCCCTCACGCGTACGGAAGGACTTGCAGCGTGCACTACCAATAACTGTACCTCCCTAGGAGAAGGAAGTATAGCAGTTTCAATTTTTAATCCAGTATATCACTGTATATTTTTAAGATGGATTAATAATGAATTTTGCAGTGAAACCTCCATCTTCAACTTTACAGTGAGCAAAAAGTAATGATGAACAAAGAATTAACAAACCTGTGGGAATTTATGATATTCTCAAGAACACATACAAAGGGGAAAAATGAAAAAACACACAAAAATTACTGAAAAAGAGCTACTCTAGAAGGAAAATGTTAAATGTTTTGGATTCAATTTCAGTAGCATTTCAATAAATAGGTTAATTGTTACTCATATGTAATGACATTAGTAAGAGTGATATATTAAGTATTTAGATGAATTTACCTCAGTTTGATATCTTCCCCCCTAATATCATGAAATATCTAAACAGTTGGAGAAAAAATGTAACCCTAAAATTCAAAATTGGCATTTATTGTCACTCCACAGAATTATGGCAATAACTGCCTTTAATGCCTTCTACATCAGACTAATGCACTTATTAACTTCCTGAACTTCCTTCAGAAAAGGTAGTTATTATTTTCAAAAACTACTGAAGTGACCTCTCACTGAAAATTGCTGGGCATCTTGCTGAAAACACACTATTTGCATATCTTCTGTGTTTGTTTTTCACTCATGAAGTTTAAATTTTTGCCTTATTTATTGTCACAGTAAAAAGCAGTATCAATTACTTTATCTTTCCTGCAAACAAAACTGGAGATGATTAGCTGATTTTTGCATAAACATTTCCTTCACTTTAACTTACAATGAATCAGTCATGCCAATCTAAACTTGAGCTTCAAAACTGCAGAGGCTCCACTGATATGATCTGCCCTATCAATATATGATTCAGCTTTCAAGCCTGTCCTGAGCACTACTTTGCCATCTATGCTGCATAGCTGCCAGTGAGAAAAAAAAACCAAAAATGGTGGAGTAGAAGCAGTTCAGCGTTCTCCAGCTAAAAAGTAGATGTGTACACATGGAGATGTTCTTAAAAAAAATCAGGACTAAAAAAAACATATTTAAACTTTCAAACTTATAAGAAAACATAGTTGTAAGCAGAAAACAAATTATAGATTTGAAACAACGTACTACTTGTTCTGATTAAACAGAAATATACGTTGGGCTGATAAGCCTTTCCAGTCAGAACAATTAAACACATTCTGTAAGGTATTTTCTCAGCTTCACAGCTGGACTGTTCAATTACTACCCATCAAGCTCAGAAACATGTTTTTGTTATACTATGTATACCATATATATATGGTATATCCTGCTGCTGCCTATACTCCTGTGTACCTTGGCCAAGATAACTTAATTTTCTCTTAACCATAAGATGCATCTGGATGATGGTCTTGGTCATATTGTTCAGTTTTAGGACTCAATGATCCTTATGGATCCCTTTCAAAATTATATATTCTATGTGTCTACTTACAGATCCTGCAGGATGGACATGGGGAAAAGGGAAAAAAAATAAAGAAAAAAAAGGCAAAACAACCAATACAGTGGACAAAATATCTCACAGTATTCCAGGTCATCTCTTTATTAAAAAAAAATAAAATTGAGTCTCTGATAATTGTTTTGTTTATTAGCCTTACAGAAAGCTCCAAAGAAAGCCATGCTTCACCTGGAGGTAGTTTTCAGAAAGCTTGGCAAGCAGTAAGGCCTCTTCGCCAAACATAGCACCTGCTCTGGAAGAGGTAACAACATTACCATGCTGAGCAAAGGCTGAGGAGATCCAAATGGCCACACTGCAGAAACGTTGTAATAAAAGTGTACAAAGTCACTGGTATTATCTGAGCTCTGCAGAACTGCACTGTAATTACATCCATTACTGTAATTCTAAATCCACTTACAGAGAAGGTCAACAGGGTTTCACAAGAAAATATTTGCCTTACAAAACACAGTTGTTTCACGTTTTGGCCATATAATGTCTTTTTTATTAAATACGGGCTTGTCAATATGGCTTTAGGAGGCTAATGACATGTGATGTTGAAAATTTAGAACAAAGGTTTTCAAGATTATTTCTGAGCACAAAATACAAGACCACGCCAAGATTTTCAGAAAGGGTCAGACATCCATACTGCAGAAATTGCTCTCCACTGAAAGTGCTCCACGCTGGTCACTCAGGCATCACAGAGTTCAAACACGTAATTACAGTGGTTGACCGGACCTAAAATTTTCGGCTTTTTGCTTAAATAAAGAGTTTGGGTCCCACTCCAACCCCTCAATACTTACCACTTGCAGGATACTTGAAACGCTTTCCCATGAAACTTCTACAATATTATCACCTCCATCAACCATACCCTGGTAACCCTGAAAAAGTATTTCAGAAATCTGACTTAAAAAAACTGCATGAAATTTCTACTGCAGTAATACTCACCTTGTGTCACGTTAAGTAATTAAAAAGACTGAATAAAAAAAATTACTCAATTTAAATGAAACATCATTTAAGCAGGAATCACTGCTTTTTTTAAGGTGAGGGAAACGGCAATGCAAACCCTCTTCTTCCTTAAAGACCAACATGAAAATAAGGTAATACTTTACACAGATTAAACAGCTATTAAATTAGAATGGCAATGTCTTGCTCCTTTCTTAAGAATAAATATTCGGGCTTGTTTTTTTTTAAATATGACAACTTTAAAGCACATTATAAAGTATGTTCTTAAAAACAGAACCTTAGCCAGAGGTCACAATCTTGGGAATCCACCTTTGTAACATACTGTGTATTTTCCCCTCCAAGTTGGTATAAGTAAAACAAAACAAAGAATAATGACCAAATTTTTTCACAAATGAAGAAGTCAGCTCATATAACTTTTTTTTTCTTTTTTGAAGGCAGTTACACAAAAAATAGATTAAAGAAATCTTACAGAAAAAAATGACAATTTTTAGTGATACATTTAAAAAATTCTTAATACCATAACTGAAACAGTCTTCAGAAAACACTGCGTGCGGTAGTATGGAAAGAAGTATGCTTATTTGAAAGAAGAAAAACTATCCAGTGAGAAGCCAAAGGGTTTTATTATGCCTGCCTTTACTATCTCTCTATATAAATTCCAGCAGAATGACAATTACAGATTCTTTTTCATTAGGAGACACTGTGAACATTGATTAAAAAAAAAAACAAAACACCACACAAAAAGACAAAATACAGTAAATTTCTAATCTGGAAAATTCTATCTGACAGATACACCAGAATAAAACTGCAATTACCATTAAAATTTGTCTAAATACAAGGGGAAAAACACTCTAGGTTAAAGAAAGAAAACAAAAAAACCACTAAGCAAAAATAACCATGAGAATGTTCATGTCCCATTTTTAAATTACATGTACATATTGCTCATGTCAAGGAACAATTAGTTACCATTTTTTTATATGCAGTTCTTGCAAGACTGCACATAGTTTTAGAGTTTTCAATAATAAATCAGGTGGCATGAGAAAAAGAAAGGAGTTCAGAAGACAGCAAAACTGACATCAATTAGAGAAACTTACTTTGACGTGATTCAGAGGATATATGTAGATTTTATTCGGTAAGCAGTAACTTGGAAATGTACTAAACCTACACTGGCTTAAAAAGCCATATACTTTATATGAATACTATGCTAAACTTTGAGTCCTTACTATAATGAGAGGATAAGAATATAAAGATAACCTGGGCACAGCAAAAGTACAAGTTACTTTAATTAAGCTTCCTTCGATTCTAGTAGAGATTCCAAGAGGAAAGCAGAGAAGTTTCTGCTCACTGAGACTTGACTGATTAATTTACATATAAGATGACCAAGTAATAGCAAAGAAACATCCAGATGGAAAACTACCTCATGTCTCGAATTTCTGCCATTTCTGCCACTTTTTCACTATTTTGTACACTCTCCAGATAGCTTTGGCATTTAACTAATGTATGCACATTGAATGGCTGGGGTTACAGGGGACCTTAAATATCACTCAGTTCCAATTCCCCAGCCATAAGCAGGGACACCTTCCACTAAACCAGGTTGCTCAGATCCCCATCCAGTCTCGCCTTGAACACTTCCAGGGATGAGGCATCCACAGCTTCTCTGGACAACCTGTTCCAGTGACTCAACCATTCTCACAGTAAAGACTTTCTTCTATATATTGAACCTACATTTCCCCATTTTCAATTTGAACTTATTACTGCTTTTCCTATCACTACAGCTACTGATGAAGCATCTCTCTCCAGCTCCACTGCCCTGTATGCTAATGTATGCACATGGTGACTTGAAGCTAATACAGTGTCTACACAATTTCTTCAACATTAGGGCACATTAGGAAAGGAGCAATTCTTAATCTACGTATCAACTTTAAAAAAAACTTTTTCTCAGATAAATTGCAGAGCTTCAGAAATAAACATATAATATGCCGAGTTGGAAGGGATCCACAGGGATCATCAAGCCTAGCTCCTTAGCCCTGCACAGGACCATCCCCAAGAGTCACACCACGTGCCTAAGAGTGTTGTCCGGATGCCTCTTGAGCTCTGTCAGGTTTGGTGCTGTGACCACTTGCACGGGGAACCTGTTCCAGTGCCCAAGCACTCTCCAGGTGAAGAAAAGCTTTCTCATATCCAACCTAAACTCCCCTGACACACCTTCAGGACATTCCTTTGGGTTCTGTCACTAGTAACCACAGAGAAGAAACATTACAGTGGATCTAACTGAGTTTGATGAAGACTGACAAATTACTAAGTTCACCCATCACAGCTTTTCGCATTTGCTTTTTTGAAAAGTGAAAAATCCAATGTTCCTTTTATCATTCATCAGTGGAGCAAAAGGTTTTCCTATTGATACTGCAATTGACAACTACAATAACACAGAGATCCATAAGTAACAAATCCTGAAAGAGTAATGTGGTGTTCTAACACTGACTATAGCAAGCTGCACCACAAGCTAACTTGAGAGGAAATATCAAAAAAATGCATCCCAGAAGCCATAATATACAGTAAATTTTTAACTACTGTTTGACAACGTAAAAATACTAGAGTCACTGAGTGCACAGACCACCACATAAAAGACATGAAGTTTTCCTCACAGAAATCCATGACTGCCATACCATTGCATTTCCAATGCTGGCCTCTGGAGAAAAAGATTCTTAAGATGAAGAATCTAAAAGCTCCATAGCTTAGTAAAGAGCACGAATCCACTGGGAACTATGTGCTTCAATCCTGGAAAAAGGGCAGGTTATTTGTATAAATATTTAAGACCTCAGTTTCTAAAATGAGTTGCCAGAAATGAAAGGCAGCACTTTTTCTTCCCATCCTCAATTAAAACCAACAAAACAAAACAAGAAACCCCCAAACTGACTTTAATAGTTTATTAGTGAAAAAAACCCTAAACTAGCATCCTAGAGCAGACTGAAGTCTACACGTACTTCTATCTCCTAAATTTTCATAGCATGAGTGAAATTAAGCCACAGGTATTCCAATTTTAATTCAGACTGGGGTGGATTTTAGAAACAATGTGATGCTTGTCAAGAAGGGTGACTACTGGCTGTTTATGTACTAAAATTAAATACTTTAAGATGATAATATGTATAGCGTAAGCATTGTGTCCACAAATAGCAAAATTTTGAAATGTACTAATTTTAATGAATTAACATTTTTTTAAAAACCTGTCTTAATTAATTGCATTTTATAGCTATAAATTTCAGGGGTTTATATTAAGTATATAAATGATATATAACCAATTATAGGGTTTTTTAATAGATCATTTTATATTTTTAATTTTCACTTAAGCTGGTTTTTTTTTCCTTTTGGGAATTGAAGTATGTCCAAATAGCCCATGAATTCCAAAATGTAACTATTTCTTTCTTTGGGTTTTAGCAAAACCAACTTAAAAAAGGCTAGAAAATTACTTAAATTAATTATCAATTTTTGTTTATTTATCTGTGTAATCTCTCATCACAAAATGAAGCAAAATGGGAGTTAGGAAACAGAAAGAAAACTGAGTTACTGTGTTACTTAGAATCGGGAGCTAGTTTTGGTCACAGCTGTAGGAGACAGATGGTTTTACAGTGCAAAAGATCTTATGACAGACGCAGTTATAGGAGAAAAAGAGCCTATCATGGCTACAGCAAGTAAGCTTGAAAAATCTGAGACCTTTAACTCAATTTTTGGATCCAACTTTTTTCTCCTTTTGGCTACTGTCAGTTACCACAAAGTCAAAGAATAAAGCCTAGTGTTCAGTACTTCCCAAAACATAGAACTGAATGGACTATACTGAAAAAAAGATCTTTTTCAGAGCCTGTATTTCTCCCAGACCACGCTGAAGACAGAATGACAATATATAATGGAAACTCAAAACTCCCAACATTGACTTGATTTTTAAAATTGTTTTTCAGAAATATCTGTGACTTCACAATTGGCAAGCTCTAGCAGTTAATAGAGGAACATGCTAACTTTATTAGTGCTATTTTGTTAAGTTCGGAAAGAACTGAAATATTCAAATTTCTCTGGAAATTTATCACTGAACACACTCTGTGATATAAAACAATTTTTAAAAGGTGATAAAAGATGGTCATTCTTGAGTCAAATTTAATTAAAAAATAAATTAAAATTCAAGTTCTGGCCTAAAGAAGGCAAAAAACCCCCACTCCTTACTTCCAGAGAAGTATCTGACCCATTTAAGCAAGCCTTCGAACCAGCTGAACACTGAGGGAATTCCAGAGATTGGCCATGTAATTAGCACACACTAAATGTTCAGAGCAACTTGGTGTAGCACTGTAGTACAAAAGAATTTTGGAGCACAGTCCTCTGCTTATTTGCATTTCAATATACTTTGCATCTCATTAGTAAATGAGCTATAGGAATAAGCAGACACGGAAAAAATGGATAAATAGCTCCTTTTAAAAGATAAATTGTGTATTTGGCATTCACAAAACTAAGACCAAAGTATTTTCCTAGCACTTCTATGAATTCAAGTACTCTTCATTTTTACATTAAAAATTAAAATTACGGTTTAAAGGGAATACTGCTTAACAAGTTTTCCCCCACATCAATTTTTGTATTATGATTCTTAACACTCTCAAACTACTAGGGAGCTGTACAGGAATCCCAGTGGGAACAGAATGACTTCTAAATGCAAACTGTATAAAAACTGAAAGCATCCTTTATACAGCATTCTAACTACAACAGTAACGCAGGAAGACACATATCTTCACATTTACATTAAACTTGTTTCATCATTTTTTTGTTAACAATCTTTATGCACACTCAGTCACAAGCTTCAACCACAAAATTCTGATGCCTGGATGCACCACTAATAGTCAAGGTTTTGATGGGGATTTTTTTTATGGGGGGGGCAGGGCTGGGGTGGCAGTTTTGTTTTCTGTTTGTGTTTGGGGTTTTTGTTTTGAGCATTTTTTATTTAGTTTTGTGGGGGGTTTGGATTTTGGAGTTTTGTTGATTGAGCTTTTTCAGTTATAATTTTCCACCTATGAGCCAGGACAGATGGCACCAGCCTGACAGTACTCTTGATCAAAACCAAGTCAGGCAAGTCATGAAACCAGGCTGATGACACACCATTATTATATCCTAGGAAAATGGACTAGGGAAACTCAAAGGGTTAAAAATCAGCAGTTCAACCAGGTTTAGGGAAGTATTTATAAAGTACAATAAATGGGGCTAAACATCTAACAGGTGCACAGATACACACCTCACTGCTGGGTGACAACCACCTCTGGTTTTCTCAGTATTTTCAAGCTTCTGATAGCACATAAAGAATTCCATACATTTAAAAAATTACTTTTAAATTACATAATTTTTACAACACCTTGTGAAAATAAATTTCCACAAAAATAAAAATTACTAAATAAAACACATGATAAAAGGGAATGGCATCTACATTTTTTAATTTATACCATTTATTTCCATGATGTTTCCAGAAAAACTCAAGCATTGTTAGAGGACAAAATACATAACAAATAAAACAAAGACTAACCTCATAAACAAAATAGACTTTGGCTTTTACATAGATTCCCATGCGTACTACTGCGCGCACAGCAGCATTCATACCTGGGAAGAAAAAGCAAAATCACATTGTTACAGGTCATCCAATATTTTCTGTATGATACAAATATTCAGTGACTTAAAGGGAACATTAATTTCTTCCTAAAGAAAACAGCCAATATCTATTAAAACAGAAATTTGCCTAATGACAGTGCAATCAGCCCATGACCATGAAGGGTTCAGACTTATTGTTACAATAATTATGTGGATGTCAGTATGTGTTCTAATCAGAGATTAAATTGCTGTTGACTGTAAAATAGCATCGTGAAAGTAATAGCAACAAGAAAGCAAATTAACTCACAATAATGATTAGTTTTCTGTCTGAAATGCAAAACATTCAGCCAGTTAAAACTTAAGCTTCTTCAAATGAGAAACTATATTGTAATAGTCCTTTTATTCCTGAGATTTCCAAAATAACACAGGTATTATATAATACAGTATTTTGTGGGGAACAGAGTCAAAGTTGACCTGGACAGATGCTCATTTAAAAAGACAAAAATAGCAGTAAATTAACTCAAAAAATGCTACATAGACTCATTTGACAGAAAAGTGTCTAAATAGCACTTTGCTTCCAAAACTGCAAGATCAAGTTGGAATTCCCTGCTCACAGACATCTGACGATTATACTCCTGTAAATCTTCCATTTAAGTCCCACAGTCAACACTGAACTTCACCATCAGCACTGGAAGTTCCACTGGTCTTCCTACAGGGGTCAAATGAATTTCTATTATAACCCATCCCTTCAGATATTGCATTACTTCAGCCATTACTCAGGAACGTTCCAAAAATAATAAGCTACGTGGTTCCATACAACAGACACAAGAGATTATGCAAAACATGAAGACAGAAGCAGATAGGCTACACTGAAAGACACAGCCCTGGCACATCAGTTGAAAACGGCTGCAAGAAACGTAACAATCCACTGGGCACCAATTCTCCAAATAAAACACACTTACAATAACAAAGTAGCAGGTCAGCTCTGCTCTTTGATATAGGTGTCAAGTGTTCACCTCTGTGGAAATCTTATAAAGTCAGTATGTAGAATACATGAACCTACAATGCAGTAAACCACAAAGATCTATTCCTACAGTAACTGCCATTATTAGAAAAAATACTGAGATGTAAAAGTCAGCCTGTCTATTAAAGACTGAGGCTGAGGTTTTCTCAAAGATTCATTACTCAGGAATAGACAGCAAAGTCCCTGAAGTTGATCAATGGGAAACTAAAAAATTAACTTTGCCAAAACTCAAAAAGTTGCTTTTGCTGTTTCTGTAGATGTCACTTTGACTTAAAAGTCACAAGTTTCAGCATTTTCAAATCAATTATGTATTAGGAAAGAGCAGCAAGAATTCTTTTAGCCAGAGTCAGCCCCGTGGCAGAAAAGGATAAAGTTCTCAAATGCCAAGACAGCTAAAGCACAGCTTTAGACGAAGAACTGGATGATGCCAAAGAAAAGCAGAGAATCTCATCTGACAGCCTGTACTGAAAAGAAAGTTGGCATGCTACATCTCAGATGAGATAGATCTACGACACAGAGCAAAATTATCTTCTCAGGAAAACAGTTTTCATAACAAAATTAATACTCCCCCCCCCTTCATACACCATGCGTCCCCTGAAAAACAGGGACAAAGGCCTTTAACTTTACCAAACTGACAGTTCATCAGAGCACTGCCATTTTCCACAGACGGAAGACATCAGCACAAAGTAGTCCTTTCACCAAAACCACAGCCTGCTTCTATTAATGCACACGTTGTGTGGGAGGCTTTTTTGTTGTTGTTGTTGCCTGGGAAGGAGGTTTTTTTGGTAGTTTGGGTTTTGGCTTTTGGGATTCTTTTTTAGAGGAGGGCCACTGTTGTTTTAGTTTTAAAGAGGTTTTTATATATATTAATAGAACCAAGTATTTTCTTAGTGAATACCTTCCAATTTCTTGTATGAAAAATGGATAAAATTCACAATTTACCTGCTGCAAGAAAGTGCAAAAGCCCAGGAAAAAAAAGCTGCACAAATTACAGACAGAAAGTATCTTCCCAGTACCACCACTGTAACTTTTTAAGTTCATATAACATACATTTTATTATTATTTTGTGATGTGTGTTTTATCTCCTTATACAGAAGAAGAATTTGAGTGCCTCCTGGCAGGCTCCTAAAAAAGTGGCTTACATTTCGGAATGGCTGAGGACTAAAGCTTATTATGATTTGATACCTAGAAAATACAGTTAACACATTGAAGCTTTAGAATTCTACAATTTGGCTGCCTAAATCTAAATACAATAGTTGCAGTAATTCAAGTCTGTAAATACAGAAAATTTCATAAAGCCTCTGTACAACTTGTGTAACAAAATGTTGCTATATTTCATTATTTGTGGAGTCTTACAACAATATTCATGAATTACCATAATAACTATGAAATTTAATTATACGCTTATTACTCAAAAAGAAATTTACTGGGTTAACGATGAATTTAGTTCTGAATAATAAATGCTGCCTGATAAACATACAGGATTAGAATAGCAGCTTCAAAAGAAAACCATGAGTAAAACCAGTATGGTTTTTTAATAACACAAGAATTATTTAAAATCTTTCTGAATTATCAATTGCTTTTGCATATAAGTCTTGGAAAGAGGAAAAGATTCATTTTGCTCTTTTGGACTCAGCAAAGATTAAGGAAACTACAACTACCTAGAGGGCTTACGTAACATCTGAATTGATTTAAAAGTTGATAATTTACTGTCCTTGATAGTGCCTATTCAATTGTCTTTAAAAAAAGGAACAGTTAGTTTTCATAGCAGGGTTGCAAACAGTACTGCAGAATCTTTAAACTGCAGGCACTCCCTGCTTCCAACAGCGTATTCCTCTCCCATTCCTACATCTTGCTCCATGTACATATGTATCACTACAACAGAGGAGGTTCTACACTACTTTGAGTTTAAGCCAAGTTTGCCTTAGTTCAGTCAGCCAGACATGCCTTTAACTAAATAACTTTAATACAAACCATACAAACGAAAAATCAAAACTATGCATCTTGGACAAGCATCAAGAAATACTTAAGTACCACCAATTTTAAAGATAAACATTGGCTGTAACACAGGCTTAATGATTTAGCACATATGTTTAAGCACTATCCTGATTGAAGATTCAGACTCACAAGACTATATAGCGAAAACCACTATGGAAAATGTCTAAACATTATCAAATAGAAAGGCTTTATTCAAATATGTAAATGGATATGTCAGTAAGAGCCTACAATCATCAAAGGAGAAGCAGTCAAATAAAAGAAGTGAACAAAGCATTAAGAAAACAATTTGGGTTTTTCCATTTACTTTTAACTACATCACAGATTTTATTGCATATAATCAAAGTAATTATTCTAGGTATCCGAAAAAAGTACTATACAATTTTCCTGAACAGTAACACTGTGTAAGATCAGAACATTCTCTGCACCAATAAATACCATAGCAAAACATCTAGACAACACACATTTATTTCCTTCTTAAAAATTAAAAATCTTAAAGAGACTAGTTTTAATCATAGAATTCACTATTTACAGAAGTTGTTCCTCAAAAATATTAAATACATTGAAATAATTAGTTACCCACTAGTAACTACATTCCTTAGTTTTACATGCAAATACTATTTATACTATATCTATGGACATATATATGGATTTCATACATGTCTATACACATGCACTATTCTTAGCTGGACAAGATGCTTTGGGGGGGCTAGAATTAAAAAATTCCTTGTGACTAAGTTCAAATCACTCAAGTGTTAATAAATAAAAGTCCAATTTGGATGACAAGAGAAGCATGGGTTGTTTGGGTTTGTGGGTTTCTGCCTTGTCAAAAAAAAAACCCCAGAGCTTATTTATTTTATTGTATTAGTTCAGTGGCCTATGATGGAAAAAGAAACTTTGCCACCAGAACAGGATCAGGGTTAGGGTTAAGATCATCACAATGTCTCAGCATGCTCCTCAGAAGCCTGTAATGCTTCAAGAACAGAAATATGTAGATCTTTGCTACCACAGTTATAGTCTATAGTAGTCCAAAACTCCAGAATCCAAGAGGCTATAGGGTTCTTTTTAAGCTTCTCTAAAACCAATACTTGCTGAAGGAGCTGAGCTTTTTCATTTTTAGAGTGGCAAGATTTCTTCTTCCAATCTAAGTTACCAGGACAAGAGCCATCCATCTCCACTACTATACTAAATATGTCTCGAAATGTTGTGAAGCCTGTAATGCCTCAAACGTAGAGACATGTACTTCAGTACATCCATACTTCAGCAGGATGGGCTATGATATTCCAGACTATTATGTCTTCTACGACACTTAATCTTTTGATTTATCTCAAAAGCAACATGGTCACATTCAAAAACAATAACCTGGAGTCACTAAATTGGGCAGCGGCTCAGCAGCCACACACATCCTTCCCCAGCAGCGCATAATCACTTCTGCCAGCAGCTTTTGGATGACTCTTCCTATTGCAGAGCTGTACCTAACACAGCCCTAAACAAGCAGTCTGTTTGGAGGCTGTAGAATGTAAGTGACCTACAGTGGCCAAAATTGTCTGTGGCAGCCATCGGTAACCCACATAAAGTACAACCAGTGCACTTCGAGACCTGAAGCAGAGGAAGGCCAAAGAGTCCCACAAAGGGAAAACAAAAGCATAACTTAAAAACTCATTTACTAAATCATCTTTCTGAGCTTCAACCACTACGACATAGAAATAGTCCAGAAAACTAACCCAACGTTTATATTGAGAATCGATTGACAAAACTTCTTTTGCCTCTCAAGGCACTTGTGGTTATGGTGGAAAGTATTTGTTTTAGTTCACAATTTAACAGATGGCTAGCTAAAGTGATGGCCAGTTAGTGCTTACAGACACTGAGTGTCCAAAATACCAATCTTTTTTCCTATGAAACAGATCATTGATAAATTCTTTAACTCCACCAAAGAATGATGACTAAACCCTAATAGTTCCAGTATGGCACGTACAATTCTACAGTCTTTATTACTCTACAAATAGAAAAAGGAAAAAAAAAAAAACAACTTTCAAGGAAAGTTGTGGAAGTAACTGAAAACTTAACATGTCCTACAAATAAAAAGGCTTGTGTAATTTACATTATGCTGCTTCTAAATTATTAAAAAGTACAATAATAGCAAAGGCAGTAAGGTCTATTTTAAAATAATTTCGTGCATATTTTAATCTATGCTAAGACTTACAGCCCAATCTAAATCACAGCACCTACTGATATGAAGATTGTGTGTTTACTGCAACATTAATGGGTGGTTTTTTCACTTTTTTGTGAGTTTTGTTTGGATTACAGATGCTCTGAAGATTTCTAATTTCTAACAAATCTAAAACAAAACAGGAGACCAAACTCTTTTTTTAATGTTATAACTTTTTTGCCTACTGCAGTTAGTAGCTTTGCCTCACCTACTGTTTGCTTGAACATACTGTTTTCAAACAGCAGTAACAACAGCCCATTTCTTTCTGCATTATGTTTAAGGACTTCTCTCACACGTTTTCACTCTGTCCTACAGAGGGCAAATGACCTTGACAGGGCATGACTCATTCTGTCCCTTGTTTAACTCCTAACCCAGACTGCAAACTGACTTCAGGGTGCGTATTTTACACATCCATGCTGTTGCCAAGATAATAAGGGCTATGGACCTCAACTCTGCTGTGTGACTCAGCTGAAATGCTCAAGTTCTAAAATGCTGGTGTTTTTATTTCCTTGTTCTTCCAAGTTAGGACAATAATGCTGCCAACAAAACAGCTTGGAAGGCATCCAGTTTACTTTGTTCTGTCTTTGTGACAACCCCACTCCTCAGACAGCAACTTTCACAGGCTGTTACTTTGGAACCCTCCCTGTAAATATGCTTCAGTGGCAACCTGCCAGATAATAAAGCCTAGATGTTACCTGTGAACTCTACAACTCCTTTAAATGCCTTAATTCACATACTGGGCAGTGCAGATTAATACTGCTGCATTATATAATCTCCAGCCATGCAGGAGCAAGCTGATGGGTTCAGCCTCTTGCTGAACACGCTACTGCTGCTTGAGGCAGTGCCCTGCCACACTTTTAAATTAAAATGGCGATTTGGCTACCAGACCACTAAGACCCGTCTCTCCTAGAATCATTTGGCAGTGGAACTGATGGCACTGAGAGAAAACCGTGGATAAAATCTGAACAAGTGTTAACACCATGCGGGGGCAAAGGAGAAGCATTTTAAACGCATCAGTTTGCTTTTCCTTCAGAACTAAAACATTCTCCTCTCTGATGGCACCAAATCCCTTTCATCCCGATTAGAGTTTCGGATAATCCCAGGTAAACCCGGGGGCTCCCCGTTATTCCTGCGGGCAAGGGGGAGGGAGGATGCTTCTACCATCCCAGATGACGCAAAGAGGCGGAATCTGCAGCGACTCGCAGCGGATCACGTACACACCGGCGGTGGGAGGGAGCGCCGAGACACTGGTCCATGCGAGCTACCACCACATGGGCGCACCGGGAAGCGAGGGGGAAAGGAGAGGAGAGGCTGGTGCTGGTGCTGCCGCCCTGGCCCCGGGCTGCAGGCTGGTCCCGACACCTCCTCGTGTAAAAGCGGGGGAGAGAATGGTCAGTAAAAACACCGAGCCCAGGCAGAAAGGAAACAGAGGCTCCCACCCCCCATTCTCCTCACAAACGCGGATGAGTGCCGCTTCTTCTCTAAATGAAAGTACTTTCCAGACGCTCCCGGCAAAAAAAAAAGGGGGAGAAAAAAGAAGAAAAAAAAAAGGTAAAATAACCGTAATTTAAGGGAAGGAGCTAATAATCATCACCGAACAACTCTCCTGGCACACGTAGAGTGTGCAGAGTCCTCTCGAATAGCACGGCGCATTTCACGTTTGAAATCTTAATTAACTGAAAACTTCAAACTATTAATGAAGTTTTCCGGTAGAAAAGGAGAAACGACAGTGTACTAAAACCTAAATTCGTGACTCGGTATATTGCGATGAAGCCTTTATTCTTTCCCTTCCCTCTTCATGTCCGCAGGTCTTTTGTTTGCCTTGTCTTATAGTAGCTACGACTCCCTCTGGACTGAAGAGATTTAAGGAGGTGAGACACGTTTCCAACATACTCCTACGGACGGAGAGTAAACTGCGATCTGACTGTTCTGAACCACGGGCAGGCACACAGACGTGTTCGTGGTGCCAGAAGGAAGCGAAAAGCAGCTGAGGCGAGGGCTGGCGGAGCCCCAGCAGCGCAGCCTCCCTCCCACCCGCCGTGCCGGCCGGCACGACCTCCTCCTCCTCCTCCTCCCCCCCAGCCCCATCATCCATCCCCCTCTCCCCACGACCTCCCGCGGGGACGAGACATCTCGGTAGTAAAAGTTACTGCAGTCTTCCCAACCTCCCCCCTGCCCAGGCAGGAAACGTGACGAGAAAGGGAGGGAGGGAGGAGGAAGGGGTGAGGANCTTCTCTCTTTGCTTCCGCTCCCTGTGCCGCGTGAGGTGGGGGCGATGCGAGAACATGGCTGGCGCCTTCGCAGGGCGCGGGGGAGGGAGCGATGTGGGCCGAAGCTGGCCCGTCCTCCCAGCTGCGGCGGCTTGGGGAGCGCCGCGTGTGCCCCGGGCACCGAGCTGGGGAACACCGAGCGGGGAAGGCACCGTGCTGTGGGGGACACGGTGCTGTGGGGACACGGTGCTGTGGGGGACACCGTGCTGTNGATGTTTGCAGCTCAGGCACCCAGGCCCCACGGAAAATTAGTTATCTTTTAAACGCTCTCAGCGGCAGAGCCGGCTCGAGGGCCAGCACGGTTAACAGACACCCCAGAAGCACGGCAAGCCCTCGTGGCCCGCTCCATGCGCTGCACGGCGCTTTCCCGCAGCGCCCCGGGGCACCCCCGCCTCCTGCCGGGCGGGAGGCCCTGCCCGCCCCCCTCACACCGCCCCAGGGGCTCGGAACCCCCTCCCTCCGTCCCTCCGCTGCCCCG